>WBNM01037786.1:134507-176125 GCA_013399055.1 Ramphastos sulfuratus | reverse complement strand
CCCCCCCCCCCCCCGCCTTGAAAGAGTTTCTGTTTCGGACCGTCCTCGCTTTTGGACAGCTCCTACCTTTTTGCACAGCTCTCAGTTTTGCACCATCCCTGCCTCTGGACAGCTCTCCCCACTTTTGCACCATTCTGTGCAAATCTGCAAGCTTGGCAAGTCCTGGAGTCCATTTGAGAGTGTCACCTGGACCCGGCTACCCTCCGACCATACAGTGGCCACCTTCCTGGCTGCTATTCTGAACTGGGGAGACCTAAGCAGTTCAGCTCTCCCCTGACGCTGCTGAGGCATCTTCGCTTCCACAAATCCCTGTCTGGTGGAAGCTGCGTCTCGAGACACTTCTGACTTTGGTAGCTTTTCTGCCCACCTTAGGCTGCTGCTGTGTGGATCCAGACTACTGGATATTGCTTGCAGCCTCAAAAGGCAGCCGAGATACAGAGAAATCCAGCAAGGGATCATTGCCCAATACCTTTCTCACCTCTGTGAGTAAAGCTTGCTGGTCCCTTAATTCTCTGCTCAGTCTGATTGATAGTGGGGCAGACCTGTGTTTATAGCTTAGCCTTTTCCATTTCCTGACTTCCTAAATCTCTAATTTTGTCTGTAACATCCTGTTGAAGAATTTCCAATCGAATTAGAACCTGTAAATAAATCTAAACTAGTTTTGTATATAGTTTGGGGGTGGGGCTTTCAGGAAAATAAAATAATTGTATTTTTATAATTCCTGACTTGGCCACATTAATTCCCTGCCTCTACGACACCATGTCCTAAAGTACCACATCCAAATGACTTTTAAACACATCCAGAGTTGGTGATTGGGACACCTCCCTGGGCAGCCCATTCCAAGAGAACACTGAAGAGAAGACTGAGAGGAGATCTCATCAACATCTATAAATATCTGAGGGGTGGGTGAATGTAGCTGAGGCCAATCTCTTTTTGGTGGTCAGCAGCAATAAGACAAGGAGCAATGGCCACAAACTGGAATGTAGAAGGTTTCACCTCAACACGAGGAGAAATTTCTTTACGGTGAGGGTGACAGAACACTGAAACAAGCTGCCCATAGAGGTTGTGTAGTCTCCTCCTCTGGAGAGCTTTCAAATGCTGCTTGGATGTGTTCCTGCGTGAACTACCCTAGGGGATCCTGCCTTGGCAGGGAGGTTGGACTGGATGATCTCTGAAGGTCCCTTCCAACCTCTAAGGTTCTGTGGTTCTGTGATTCTGTGAAGATCAGGCCATATAATCTGCAATATGATACTAGAGCCTGAATAAACTCAAAGACTGTCTAGCCTAAATAAACAGGGTTTGTATACTAATACATGCAACATCTTTCACAGTGATACCATACATTCTGGCAATATAAAAGAAGGCACTCTAAAATTTAATTTGAAGTTTTAGAAGGCAGTCTTTTGTCGCACTGCTGGATGCACAGGGATAGCTCTTCCTAGTGCTATCCTCGTGCAACATGAGGCAAGACTTAATATTACTCTGTTACATGTGTATGTATTAGATCTCCCAGAATGGTTAAAAATATTAATTCTGTTTCCTGTAATTCATTATAATATTTGCTTTTTCATTACACATGCACTCTGAGCCTCTTAAGATCTGCTGTGAGGGTCCTCAGTGAGGC
This sequence comes from Ramphastos sulfuratus, assembly GCA_013399055.1. Classification (NCBI taxonomy): domain Eukaryota; kingdom Metazoa; phylum Chordata; class Aves; order Piciformes; family Ramphastidae; genus Ramphastos; species Ramphastos sulfuratus. The sequence goes on along the minus strand of WBNM01037786.1, from coordinate 174,501 downwards.
TTCAGGGATCACCCTGAAGCATCCCTTAATTGAACTTTCCAGGGGGCATGCACAGTAACAGCTCACTTAGGTAACTTGGTTTTCTTCTTTATGGTGAACCCGTTTTGACCACTTTTTGACACTAGAGTTCCTGGTTTCTTATTTCTTATGTTTGCTTTACATCCTGGATATTTCAAAACTTGTTGATGCGAGTGAAAAAAAAAGCCAACAATAAAAGGCAAGAAATGGTACTTCCCTATTGCTTAATACAGCAACAAAAATAGTATGTAAGCTTTTGGTCAGTAACTGGTTGTCTGAAGTCTGCAAAGACTGGGGATGCCTTCTCACAGTTTCCCATTGTGGTAGGCTCTGTGTAAAAACATCTAAAATTAAAAATTGCGTGCTGCACCATCTTTAAAATATTTTGATTGCAGAAATGTTATAGGAAGAGAAAGGAAATTTAATGATGAAGAATTTTTTAAATGCACCAGTAGCCCATTTCTGCTCAGAGTGTAGTTGGTGATGCTCATACCAGCACTCACCAGGTTGGGCTACTTGTTGGAATTCTTGAAAATATGAACTTAATGAATAAAGAGAGCAGTCTCAGCCTCAAGAAACAGTACCTGAGATAATGTCTCTGGCACAAAACAGGTGACCCTCACGGGGGGGACAATTTATTTGCACTATTTTTTTATACTTCTAAGTGTCAGTGAAATGAAAAGGCAGGTGGTTCCATGGCATGCGACAATAAAATAATTTTTCACCTTCCCTGTTTCAGTCCTGGATTCTGGATTCACTTAACTTTAGATCTGCGTTTGCTGCCTCAGAGTACATGTTGTGTTGGATGCCTGCTAGTGGCAGGTGTATGCAAGAGGATTTAAAAGTGTTGAAGAGCATACATTGTGCAAAATGCTCAAGCAGCACAATGGCAGCTATGAAAGCTTCCCTGTCTCTTTGGAAACAGGCCTGCAGGCTCACACATACAGCACCAGGCACTTACTGCTGGGCCCTTCTGTGGCAACTGTTCTTTAACATTTCAAGTACAAGTTTAATTATGGTACTGCTTTCCTCAAGTGGGTCTGCTGCAAGTGACAATGAAAGTGCTTATGCTCCAAAATCAGGAAAGCCATTTATTAACACTTTTTTTNTTTTCCAAAAATAAGGAAAGCCTTTTTTAAAACCTTTTTTTTTTTTTTTTTTTTTTTTTTAATTTGAAGTATAATTTTAAGCTATTTGGTCATTTCAGTGAAATACATAAAGTATGTGCTAGACAAAGTATGTACATATCAGTGAAGGACAAATTGCACATCTCCCAGTGAAGGACAGCATTTCTGGTAGAGCTGCTAAGTGGTGTGGCCTTACAAGCACTGTCTGGTCTAAAACAGGTCTCAAGAAAGGCCTCTCCTTGAGCTTATCATCAATCACTTTGGCTAACACAGAGAGGAGGTCCCCTCACAGCCTAGGAAAATAATGATGCTATTTGTCCATCATTACAAAATGTCTGACACCAGGAGAACTTACGTGGGAGTAGGGTGTTGCTGAATGTATGTCCCCTCTTTTCCGTCAATGACTCATCTGATGGGTTCTCCCTGTGTACAAAGGACCTGATCCTGAACTGTAGGATAGTCCCCACAGCACTTTTAATTCAAAGAAACAAAGTATTTTGGGATGTGGTTTCCAAACGTCTGATAACGTTGCAGCTCTGTTAAGGCTGGGAATGGAAGAGGTGTGGAAATCATTGGTGTTGTATCACAGCCTTTTGAGTCATGTTAGAATTTGACCCAAAGAAAGATGGTGACCTGCTCCTGCATGGTGAACACATGGAGAGTGGCTGCACTCTGTCCTACACCAGCTGTCATGCAGGGAACAGAGGAGGGTGGAAGGAGCAGAAGGTCATGACTCAAACGCACCTTGAAGACTAGAAACAGGGACAAGCCTGAATTAAAATCTTGGGTCCCATCAAAACAATCCCAGAAACAGAGCAAGATGCCAGTCTCTTGTGCAGATTGGACCTGCCTTTACTTGCTACTTAGATGCTTTACTTTTACTAGGAAAATTGGAAAGCTCTGCAGGCTGAGCTGACAGCATCGCAGCATGTTACTGCAAAGGGATAACAGCAAATCAACAGTAGCAAGGAATAACAGGAAAATTGCTTTTTCTTTTTGTCTAGGGAAGAATAATTTGTTAATTCCACACGAAATATTGGTGTGTATGTGGGAGCGTGATGGGAATGAAAGTGGCAGGAGGGGGAGAATAGAGGAAGGAGGTATAAATTAACAAAATTAATAATCTCCATGAATTTTCTAGTGCCTTAATGAAACTGATGATACACATGACTTGAAGTCATATCCTTTTTTCTCATTTGAGCCATACCAGATTATCTCTTTCTATGGGATTCCCTAGAGTCTTCCAATTTATCTTTATTAAGCAGCAAATGTTACTTTGGTACTGAAAGTTTTCACTGTACTTAGTAGAGGTAATACCTAGCAACTAAAGACACAGATCTAATATTATTTCATTGTAGTTAAGGTAGTTGGGAATGTATATAAGCATTTTAAGTCAATAACTGTAATAAATATTTGACATGGTAGTCAGTAGCAGTGTTTAAATGTAAACATAATGGGCTACGACCAAACCTGATTGTTCACTTCAGAAGCCCATGTCTTGGATTCCAGATTTTGATTTGATAACTGTTTTGAAAAATCTAGCAATGAACATCAATGCTACATTTTGTTATGTCCTAATTAACCCATATCATGTTCTATGACCTTTTTCAGTTTTGTAGTCACTACACCTTATAATTTCCTTCTGTCTGCTGTCTGCTGTTATGTTTTCTTCAGCACCTGTCATCATTCTTAGAATCACAGAATGGCTTAGGTTGGATGAGAGATTCTCTACTCCAACCTCCCTGCTATGAGCAGGGACACCTCTTAACTAGACTCAGCTGCTCAAGGCCTCCTCCAACCTAACCTTGAACAATCCCAAGGAGGAGGCATCCACAAGCTCTCTCTCTGGGCAACCTATTCCACTCTCACCACCCTCATACTGAAGAACATCTCCACAAGATCCCTAAACCCTAAGCTTAAAACCATTCCCCCTTGTCCTATTGCTGGACACCCTTATGAAAAGTCACAGAATCACAGAAACATCCAGGTTGGAAAAGCCCCTCAGGGTCACCAAGTCCAACCTAGAACCCTACTCTACAAGATTCACCTTAAACCACATCTCTGAGCACCACATTCAAACAACCCTTAAACACATCCAGGGCTGGTGACTCAACCACCTCCCTGGGCAGCTCATTCCAGTGCCTGACCACTCTCTCAGTGGACATTTTCCTAATGTCCAAAAGTTCCTCTCCAGTCTTCCCACAAGGTCCCTTCAGGTATTGGAAGGCAGTTATAAGGTCCCCCCAAAGTCTTCTCTTCTCCAGTGGGAACAACTCCAGCTCCCTCAACCTGTTCTTCATTATTTTGTATACTTAGCAGGGAAAAGTAGCATTCAAAATTGAAATGAATGTGTAAGGAATGGTAGTAAACAGATTGAGTGCCTGTCTGCAATGTCATCAGTGTTTGGAATTAAGCCTTGCACTCATATCGGCCATGCTCGATTTCTAATGTCCTGAGATGTTCATGAGATACATCCATGCTTAAAGGTAATTAACACAGCTGTATTTACTAAAAATGGTCTCTTGAAGCAATTTAGGTAGGGTTTTAGAAGTCTTTTCAGAAAAATACATGTTTTAAATACATTGGGGTTTTGTGTGTGTGCTGGTGACTAATGAAAGGCTTAGAAGCGCAGAATTTTGAGTTCCACCACCCTGGTCACAAGCAATTGAAGAAGAAAGGTGTTTAACATTTCTGTTGTGAATGCAGTTTCTCCAGACAAAGTCATTGGCCACTTAAAACCAGTATACTAACCTCAGGACAGCTTAGTAGATACTACTTACTGAAGCCATGTCACTGCAGGGTTATCTGTCAAATTGTCTCTTCCAATCCAAATCTGTCCAGCATGATTCTGAAGGTAATGCTGTATCTAAAGTGCTGATTTTTATCTATATATTGCTAATTCTGGGATTCCTCTGTGGTAAACATGGATTTATGGATCCATTTACCTTGCTTTTCCTCCATCCAACATTTGTATAAAAGGATGGCTACAGTCTAAGGCTTTAAGGAAATGGTTGCTTAGTTCAGTAATAAAATACATGTTTTTTTACAGTCTTATTGATTTTTGAATCGTGAGTACATTGAACAAGTAAATACCAGTACAATACTCTTTTAAAAAACACACAACACTTTGAGGTTCAATTTCTGGTTTAATCTAAATATGGGACATACACAGTTGCTGTTCTGGTTGGTATCCATCTTTGGAGAATTATCAGTTCTCTTTGAGAGGTCTTAATCCAATAAAACCTGTTTTGCTGACATCAAGGACTGCAATCCTAATTTTACCTGGACAGTGGTAGACTCTAACTATTTCCATGAGGGAAAGAGATCATGGAGATGCTACAGAACACCTATAAATGTGACTGCTCAGCAGTAATGAAAAAGTAAATTCAATATTTTGCAATGTTAGGAAAGCAATAGAAAGCAAAATTAAACCACTCTGAATGGGTTCATGTGTACTTACACCTTTAATGCTAACTGTAGTTCTGATTTTCCCACCTCTTTATTTTAACTATGATGTAATGGTATCCCTAGAAAAGATGTAGGGAATGGGAAACAACAGCCAGCAGTATGGGACAGCTTCTGTACAGTAGATGTGGGTTCAAAACAAACACAAATGTTACACATAGGCAAACATTAACAAGAAGAAAATGGCCCCAAGCATGCAGGCATTTCTCTTGGGGTACTACTGCTACTTTCTCAAAAGCATATTAAATGTCTTGACCTGTGTGCAGTTTTCCTTGCATATTACTGTTTTAATTTCCTCTATCTTACGGAACCTTTGGGATGGGTTTAAATAGTCAAGAGCAATCCACTGCATAGCCAGAATGGCCTCTAAAATGCTTAGTTCCTCTCAGCCCAGATGACCTTCTCAGGTCAGCTCAGAATAAAGCTATTTGTTTTCCTTTCAGTGTGGAAACAGTTGTCCTTCTTGTCTCTCCAGTATTCCCACTGCATCTTTTCTTTGATAGTCCTTTCCAATCTCTTCTTTGTCAACTCATCCCCCTTTTGGGAGCCAGTGGCTTCTTAGTTTTGACTGTTATCCAATGGTTTCTTAGAAATTTATAAGCTACATACAGATTTTACAAATTACTCTGAACCTATCTTCATCAGATTAGGTCTTTCTTCTGAAATGAAGAACTGTGATTTTGTAAGCTGTTTTTTCCTCATTATTTAATGGTTAGAGGATCTTAATATGTGGCTAGAATTTGTGCAAAGCTTCTTTTAAGCGATTGTGAATTCAGTTATTAAGATCCTCACATCCTTATTGAAGTCCTTTTCCACTCTCATACATCAGTGTTTTGGATATTTTTTTACCTGGTAAATAAAAAGGGGTATTTGTCTTCCTATTCTTCTATTTCCAACATTTTTAATAGATATGGATTTGGGCTATACTAACCTTTTTAGAAAGTTGCCTGATGCGATTCTGATATGGTCTACGAATTACAGAATTCTGGTTTTAGCTTCCTCATGCTGCATCTCTATTAGAGAAATATTTTTTTCTACATGGTTAACCTTTACTTTCCTGACCAAATCATCAACAATTATCTTGCCCCTGAGGAATATTTTCTTGGCTTTCCAGAGATTTGTGGGTAGCCATCTTATGGTAGCGTAGTCACAGCAAAGGGCTTTATTTCCACTTTCCAAAAATAAAATAGTTCATGTGTCCATCACCTAGGAAGGAGTTAATAAGCCTCCACAAAATGGTAAACAAACTGGCTGTTGTCTGCAGAGGTAAGTAGGGTATTGTGAGCCATATTAACATGAGGGAAGACTTTGCAGTCTATCACTGTTCTGTGGGTCTTTTTTGGTAACAAGGAAGAAGCTGTTTTCAAGTATGTTCTCCATGAAGCTGAAAAGCTGGTATAATTCTTCCTTTTGGCACCTGTATCACTATGACTTACTCCTTTTGTCAAATTAGGCATCCATGAGCCCTGTCTTGTGAGTCCTAAGGGAACAACTTCTTTGTGATGGCAGGGGGGGTGTAGTCATAAACTACCTGCCATTTATCAGATCAGGCTATAATTCTTATTCTGATTGGAGGCCTAGCTAGATACAGGCTTATAAATTTGTGGAATTATTATCAAGACATATATTCCATAACTGGGGGGGCAGTAATTCTGGATCATAAAGCCTCTAACAGTATTTAATCTATCTGCATTAGACAAGAACGGGATTTGTTACTATCAAACTACTAATCCTGTTTTTTTTCAGCCTCCAATTCAGTGTAGTATAAAAAGAGGAAATGCAGGTTTTGACAGAAGAGCCCTGAACAATCTCATCATTGAGATTTAACATGCTATCTAGCTTTTTTTTCTCCATTCTCACTGCCAAAGCCCTCTAGTGCAGTCTTCGAAGAAACTTGCACCTTCAGCCATGCAGTTTCTGGGCAGATTTTACTATTTGGTCTTAAGTCAGCGAGTAAGTACTACTATAAAAGGCTCTTAGCAGGAGCAACTCATTCATTTCTGTTAACTTTACCTTGCAGCAACTTCCACTGAGAGAGATAGGCAGGCAGCTACGACTAGTGTTACCAAGAACAGCCAACAGCAAGATCTGAGAGAGTTCATTGATCCATGCTGTCTCATGCAGCTTCTTTTTGTCTTTCCCATGCACACCTATAGTGTTTGGCACTATGGGGAAAAAAAAAAAAAAAAGAAAAAAGAGGACAGAAATGTAAAACAAGATTAAGCACTTTGTGAAATTTTAAGTTATATTTACAGATTTGATAAAAAATCAGGAAGCCTGTTTGAGCTAAGAAAGTTCATATATTCCTAGATGTGGTCCCTGGTAACCATTCAAAGTGAGGAAAAAAACAAAGAAAAAGGACAGTTGGCATCTGCCTTGAGCAAAATTTGTTCCCCTCATGAAATTAGGGTAAGCAGGTAATGTTAGCACAGCCAGAATTGGACACAGCACTTACACAATCATCAGACATGGTAAGCACAAACACACCATGTTATCTGCTGTCAGATCATGAGATACAACCTGGAACCATTTCAATTCAGTTACTTTTGTTGGTCTTACTGTAGTTTCTCTAAACAAAGGCAGTTTGCAGTAAATTGTTCTTTGGGTTTCTAACATCTTAGAATCATAGAATCATGATGATTCAACCCTTTAGGTTGAAAGGGACCTCAGAGATCATCTAGTTCCAATCCCCTGTCATAGGCAGGGACATCTCCCACTAGAACAGGTCGCTCAAGGCGTTACCCAACCTGGCCTTGAACACCTCCAAGGAGGGAGCAGCCACAACCTCCCTGGGCAGCCTGTGCCAGTGTCTCACCACCCTCACTGGAAAGAACTTCCTCTTACCACCTAGTTTAAATCTCCCCGCTGGCAGTTTATACCCATTACTCCTCATCCCATCATTACAAGACCTTGTAAATAGTCCCTCCCCAGCTCTCCTGTAGGCCCCCTTCAGCTACTGGAAAGCCATTACGAGGTCTTCTTGAAGCCTTCTCTTTTCCAGGCTGAAGAGCCCCAACTCTTGCAGCCTGGTCTCATAGCAGAGCTGCTCCAGCACTCTGAGCATCTTTGTGGCCTCCTCTGGACTCACTCCAACAGTTCAGTGTCCTTCCTGTGTTGGGGGCTCCAGAACTGTACACAGTACTCCAGGTAGGGTCTGACAAGAGCAGAGTAAAGGGAGGAGAATCAGCTCCCTTGCCCTGCTGGCAACACTTCTCCTGACGCAGCCCTGCACACGGTTGCTATCTGGGCTGTGCACGCACACTGCTGGCTCATGTTGAGCTTTTCATCAACCAATCTTCAAAAAAATATATGCAATAGCTTTCTTCCTTCATCCTTCCCAGAAACAACTGTTGTGTATTTTGACATACAATAAAGAATCTGGGTCCTACTGATTTTCAGTGAGACTCAGTCACTTGAATATCCAAGTCAATTACAAAACAGGATTTGACATTCTGATTTTGTAGCTGCCTGTGGAAGTGGTTAGCTTGAAACGCTTCATTCTTCAGCACTGTAATTATTCAGTGTCTGCCAAAGCAATTGTAATTCTGGTGTGAATGTTCATAATATTATTTGAATACATTTTAAGAGTGTAAAAGTATAGCTGAATAAATTTCCAGAGCTTGGTCCAAAATTCAGTCATTTGGAGAGTTGGGTCAGTACACAATTGAATAATATTGTCTGTAAGGCTTGTATGGTAAATTTTGTACAAATTCTTCCTTTCCATGAAATTAATACTTGTGACTTCAAAATCCCAATTTCTTATAAAATATGTTAGAACAACCTGGCAGTAATTGAATAAACCAGTACCTTCTAATCTAGCGGCATAGTTCTCAGGCTGAAGTAATTAAAAATAGGTGTCAGGAGTTCCTATATGGAAAAAAGATACAATGAAGCAAAGTAACCCACTTGATTTTAATGCTGCTGACAGACTAATGGCAAAGCAGATTTCATGACAGACTTTTCAGAAACACAGTTGTGTAACCTTAGTGCCATTTTCCATCTCTTCCAACCCATTTGTTGAACCATCTGTTTAAATCTAATATCTAACCCTCAGTTAGTTCAGGACTAAATGCACGCTGCCATAAATAAGGTTAAACAATGTAGTCACAAGTTTAAAACCTCTTTGAGGCTACACTTGCGTTTTCAAACTCTGTTTTCCTGGTGCAGAGTAAGTTTTCTGTTCGTGCTCAGTACCATGAGCCCAAGATTCACACTTTTGAAAAGTAGCAGTAATCTGTAATATCCAGATTGTGACGTGAAATAATCAAGAAGTTAAAGATCTTCAGATTACAATTATTATTTTTTTTTCCCCCAGATTTTGAAGGGAAATGTTTGTCACCTTAGAAATTACAAGATTGTATGATGGCTTAAGATGTCTGCACTGACTTGATGATGTTACCTAGTGACAAGATAAAAACAGAAAAAAAACCCAGTAACCAAATTCAAAGACCTCTTGACTCTATATTTTCTTATTTGTCATTAAGTGTTTTAAGGGAGTAGTAAAGGGCTATAACTCCCCACAACGATACAGAAGAAATGAAGAGAAATTAATTCTCTTTCACCCTTGGCTTCTGAAAATTCCTTTTCTGGTTGCAACGCATTTGTGCTCCTTTTGTTGGTGTCAATGCTGAACAGGTAAAGTATCAGCCTCTGTATATAGCATCACTGTGATGCAGCTATGACTTGCTGGATGACAAATACTGGGCAAGTGTGTGATGCAAGGTGACAGATGACCAAAGTTTCCACTGTCTCCGCTCTTCATGGCTACTCTTAGCACATCTTCAATGTGTTTTCTAGAAGAAAGCAAATGTGTTCCTAAAATATTGCAAAGGAACATCACAAAATAGAGGTTTAAGTGCTAGGAAAACAACTAGTTTTAATCTTTAATGCAACGTATTTTATATAATCTCATTGTAACAATTTAATTGACCTTTATTCCCTCCAGTTCATCATGTATTATTAAAAGGTTTTAACAAATGCATGCAATACTGACTGTATCTGCCTGCTGTTTACATAAATAGCATGCCTGGGAGTAATATACTGCAAGCTTTCTTTAAAAGCCTTGTAAATGGATATGTAGCAGAAGGAAGAGTTATTATTAAGCAGCTCTTGAGACCCTTAGAGAAGCTGTGCTTTGCATGCTAGTTTAGTCTCAGTGCTGGAGGGAACCTTTTACAAAATTCTCACGCAGTATCATCTCTAGATGCTCTTTTAAGTTGTTATTTCTCAGAAGTGCTCAGCTACTCATCTTACTTGAGGCAATACATCTAGGCTAAGGGTCATTTGTGACTTCAAAATATCTTTGCTACATGCTACTGTGCAGCAGCATATAAAATACGTATGACCAATCTTTTTTTTTTTTTTTTATTTCACCTTCCCTCTACCGTTCAGAAGTTCCAAGTGGCATGGAATGTGTACAGGCTGTGCCTAGCCTGAGTGTTCAGAGTTCCCTTTTTCCATCCTAAAAGAAGTGCTAAACGTGTAGCTGATAGGAACTACTAAATGTTGGTAACTGAGGATACAGAGTGTTTTCAAATAACTGTAAAACACCCCGCCAAATACTTGCAAAAATGACCCTAATTCTTGAAGGACCTTCAAGCATGGAGCTAGTATTGCAGCATATATATTGAATTCAGTGTTTAAGTCCTTTTTATGGAGGTCTCTGTTTATTTCTAAAGGAACTCTTTATGGTTTGGTATGTTGTATCTACTTCTCATTCATGGCATGACCCTAAAGCTGGCTATGCAAGGAGGGGAGGTTTTAAAACACTTTGGCCCAGCAAGGAATACTCATTTAAGTAAGGGCTGAGAACATGGTACTTTGTAGAATGAAGGGGTTGTAATGGCTGAGCAGCTTCGACTAAAAACGCAGAATCACAGAAACATCCAGGTGGGAAAAGCCCCTCAGGATCACCAAGTCCAACCTAGAACCTTACTCTACGAGATTCACCTTAAACCATATCCCTAGGCACCCCATCCAAATGACCATCAAACACATCCAGGGTTGGTGATTCAACCACCTCCCTGGGCAGCTCATTCCAGTGCCTGACCACTCTCTCCATGAAAAACTCTTTCCTAATGTCCAGTCTAAACATACCCAGTCTCAGCTTGAGGCCATTCCCCCTTGTTCTGTCTCCAGTTACCTCTGAGAAGAGCCCAGCAACAGCCTGTTATGGAAGGGGTAATTAATTACTGTGAGACGATATTTTAAAAGTATTAATACATAGTTTATTAATATTAAATATTCTGAACTCACATCACCCCTATCACCATTTAATAACAATAACAGGCTCTTTGCAACATTATGGAAACTATATACAGGTTATAATAGGATCTGGAAATAACTATTAAATATATACATTAACTGAACTCGATTTAAACTGGAAGAGAAGGCTTTGTGGTCAGTATACCGCTTGCGGCCAGTACGCCGCTTGCTCACTAGATGGACACAAGGAGCAACTTTCTGCTTATGGCAGAAGGCAATTAATAATTACAAGAGGCTTTTGGTATTTACTCACAAAAAGGTAATATCTGACAGTACCCAAGGCTCGTGGCGGGGTTGCTGTCGGTAGTCGTCAGAGGCTTTAGAGTTTCCCCAGGCTTCTGGGCACTGGAGAAAGGAGACAGACAATCTCTGACCTGTTCCTGGCTTTCTGGATAATCTGTGTCGTCTCCAGGGCCTCCATCTGGGCAGAAGGCTTTCAGGTGCAGGCAGGATGTCTTGGGATGTGCAGTCTGGGGACGGTGTCATGCCGGCTATGCAGGCCGAATGCGTGGAGGTATCAGAGCCGAGGCAGCAGGCACGGATGCAAGCAGACACACCTTGTAATGGTAAAGGCGTGCACCCTGTGTTCCCTGCTCATCCCCTTTTATCCAATACAGCCCGAGACCAATGGGCCCTTGGACACAAGACAGCCAATCAAATGGCAGTTAGCCAAGATTTGGCCATATTGGTTGAAGCCATAGGCTTGCTTTACCCTTTTTTGGGCAGAACACGGGCCTTGCATAAGGCAACCGTGTGCACCCTGTTTACCACAGTTGCTGGGCAGGCCACAGACCCCAGACTTAGTGGCTCCAGGTTCTTTGTCCCTTTTCCCGCGGTTGCTCTCCCCAAAACAGAAGGAGGGAGAGCAGAAAAACATGCCTGGGCAAGCCAGGACATGTACAAGCCTAATTTGGCCTGTTTAGGCCTACCACGACACAGCCTCTCCACAATGTCCCTTCAGGTAGTTGTACACAAAAAATAGTGAAAATAGTGAACAATGGACAGCACTAACAACCCTTCCTTGGGACTGTGCCTTTTGGAAACTGGCCCCATATCACAAAGTTGCAGAACTCCGTGACAGTGTCCAGAAACAGCTAAAGAGACTAATAAATTGAAAAAAAAAAATACTGTGGGCTTACTGAGACCAACTATAAATGAGGAAAAGCTAATAATGTAGGTGGAAGAGTAGACACAAAGCTGGGAACTTCTGCATTGGGAAGGTCTGCTTCAGAGGAGCAGGGCAAAGAGCATCTGCATTGACAGCTTAAAGAGCATTTGTAGAGATGACTCTTCTGGTGACCACAACAGCTAGAAACCTGTGTATATACAGAATAAACAGCATCTGGCTTGTTGGAAACTACTTTTGGTGGTACCTTCCCCCCGCACCACCTTTGTATTTTAAAAGGTGAAGCTATAGTAATCGAATCAGTCAAGAGTGCCAGTGGGTCACATATTTACACATCTGGCTACTTTTAAACCAACAGCACACATTTATGTAGTTGGTTAAAGAGAGGAGGACAAAAGAGTGTGGCTAACGTTAAATAACTGAATGAAGTTGAAGTCTCCTGTTGTTATTATGGGGTAACTTCTGGAGACAGACTCTTTGACAGTGGTTTTCCATTTGCTTCCCAGGTATTTGAAACAGTGTCTTTAAAAAGTAGAGTTGGAATGTCAGCCCCCATAATGTAAAACTAGTTCTTGCTTGTGATCTTACTGGGTTTCTTCCCCATCTTGCAAAGAAGCCAAGCAACTATAGGAAGCAGGAAGGACCAGCACCCTGGCTCCCAGCTGCTGCAGCTCTCTCTGTAGGAGGAAGACCCACCAGTGTACAAAGCCACCACAGGGCATTTTCATTTCAGTTTGTCATAACAGAAGCTGAAAACAGCCTCAGCTAAGGTGCTGATTGAGGAGCAGATCAAGGTAGCCCAGCTTGAAGATGGACAGCATCTTCCAGCAGAGTGAGATGGCTGATGGAGGCAATGTCATCTGCTGATCTGCTTTCTAGGGCATTGCTGTGCCTGGGAGCCTCTCAGAGTCTGTATGGCCATCCTTTCTGTATGGATTTTAGAATGCCAGACTCATCTACCTAGCTGCTCCTTCATTCCTTCATCCTGAGGAGGGCAATAGAAGAAGCCATTAAAAGAGGCTTATTGATTTAATAGGCTAGTGCCGTGGCCAAGTGCTGTGCTTTCTCAGCTGGGGATGGATGATAGCTAATGGGAACAGAGCCCTAAGGTTGCACAGCTGCACAGTGTTGAAAGGCACCCCTAAGTGCGACATGAAGGAAGTGATGGTCCCCACAGTGATATCTACTGGAGAAAATGAATTGTGCATTTAGAAACTGGCAGTCAAGAAAGAGACAAATTATAAGAAACTAAATAAATTTGTCAGATAAAGAGAGCGTGGCAACCGAGAAGCATTCACCATCTCTTTTCATGCGTATATCCTGAAGAATTGTATCTGTGAGAGGGAACCTACAATAATGCTTTATAGTGGAAAGGTTCAACCCAGACCTAGGAAATCTTAAAGTGTGACTTGTGAGATTAATCTGTCAGATTTATGTTTGTTCACTGTAAATGGGAAAACAATGTGAAAGGGATATAATCTGTTCCAAATGTCTGAGAAGGGAAAAATACAGGCAGGAAATAATTTCACTGTAGGTAGCAAAGATGAAACACACAAGAATGTCTAAATGACTGGGACATTACAATTTAGTACAGTAGAGTAGGACCTGACATGTTTCATTTGGTCCTGGCCTCTGCTGCATACTTCTGCAGTATTTGTGGTCACTTATATTGACCCCCTTTGAAGACAACACCTGTGCGGGCATTTGGCTGCCCTGAAATCAATTCCTAGCTGAACGTAAATTCAGTGCCTCCTTTCTCTGTCACTCACCTCTCATGAAACCAAAGACTGTGTCTTCAATTCTGAGTGACACAATATAAGAAAGACATTGAGGGTGTCCAGAGAAGAGCAAAAAGGCTGGTGAGTGGTTTTTTTGAGGACATGTTGTATGAGGAGTGGCTGAGGGAACTGTGGTTGTTTGGTCTGAAGAAGAGAAGGCTAAAAGGACATCTTATTGCTCTCTACAGCTACCTGAAAGAAGGCCTGTGCTAATCTCTTCTCCCAAGTAACTAGTGATAGGACAAGAGGAAATGGGCATAAGTTGTGACAGATGAGGTTTAGATTGGATATTAGGAAAAAAATTCTTTACCGAAAGAGTGGTGAGGTGTTGGAACAGGCTGCCCAGGGAGGCAGTACAGTCACCATCCCTGGAGGTGTTGAAGAAGCTTGTAGATGTGGTGCCTCAGGATGTAGTTCAGTGATCACGGTACTCGGGTTACAGTTGGATTCAATGATCTTAAAGGTCGTTACCAAATGTAATGATTTTGTGATGCTAGGATAGATCCTCCATCTGCTTAAGTTCTGCCCTCTTGGGGCAGAAGCTCTCCCATGTGGCGCTTTCCCGGCAGGACTGAGCTCAGGGGCCTCTGCAGCCAACCAGGACCTCTAACCACTGTTTAAAGACAAAACCATCTTGCTATGGTGCTGCTTTTCATATAGTTGATTAACATGCAACCATATACAACACTGATGTTGTCAAGCCATTAGACACTGTTAAGGAATTAGAATGAGTGGGAATGGTCTCAAAATGTACAAGGGGAGGTTTAGATGGGGTATTATGAAAAATTTCTTCACTGAAGGAGTGATTAGGCATTGGAACAGGCTGCCCAGGTGGCGTCGTCATCCCTGGAAGTGTTCAGAAAATGTGTAGACATAGTGCTTTGGGACATGATTTAATGGCCGTTGTGTTGTTAGGTCAGTTTTTGGACTCAATGATTCTAGAGATCTTTTCCAAACTAAACTACTCTACAAGGCTTTTCATTCCACAGCCTTAATGTATCTTTTCTTCTTGCCAACCCTCACGTGGCATTGGAATTGCCCCACTGAGAAATGGTCTTACCATTCACCTTACTAACATAATGAAAGTCAAATACAAGTATTGTTAACATTGCACTTCTGTCACCACCTTTAATATTTCAAGTACCTGCATCAATTTCAATTCCAAGAGAAAATCCTAAGTGAATTCTAATAGGACTATTCAGAGTAATTGAATTTGCTACATGTGTTGGATCGATTCCTGTTATCTTTACATTTCCATAACAAATAAACAGGGTTATAGGTGCTTCAGACTTTTTAGTATCTACTGTTTCAACATACATCTTATGCTGGTTTGAGGTTAACTGGAATATTTTAATGAAAAAAAGTAATTATAGGCTGTGAAAAGAAAACAATGGTGATGTCTGCTTCACTCATAGGCTTGCTGAGATGTATAAAAACATGGACACAAACATAGATAACACAGAGAGTCTCTCTCTGGGAGTCTGCATGTCTTCTGGGCTTCTGCCATGTAACCCAATTAGTCATTCTGCTTCTAACCCCCCTTGCCGATCCTCCAAACTCACCTTGCACGTAAGGCAGACCCTGGGATAAGGTAGAGGGATGGAAAGAAGGTGGAAGGGTGGTTGGAAGCCCCTCCTGGGGATTCTGATTTCTGGGACTCTGATTTCACACATCTGTTGCTATAGACTAGACAAGCATAGCTGCTTTGCACTAGTAAATATTTTACAGACTAGCTGGTAGTTTGGCAGAACTGGAGCTGGCCACTAGCAACATGCTGATAACTTACACCAGCTGAATGGCCATCTTAAAAAACATGAATTTGAGAAGGAAGACCAGATGAAGCAAAATCGTTCTTACATCAACATTGCATGTGAGAAGAATGGAAGTCCCCAGCTCAGCTAAGCACCCTCAAGCACACTATCTTGAAAATCCTAAAGCATGCAGACAAAGTAGTTTTAAAATTAAAATCAAGCTGATGCCGGGCTGACTCCTTTAAAAGCTTAGTGCTTAGGGCAATTGTGAGGGAAGATTTCAGTAAAAAAGGTGGAGGGGAACATAGGCAGTTGAATAAGCAATGAGAAACACTACTGTCAAGAAAAACGTATAGCCAGGAATGACGAAAGGAGGACAAGGAATGTCATCTGACTCTAATCTCTCTTTTCCATGGCTGTTATGTACCTAACCTGTCCAGCAGCTCCACTGCTTTCTGTGACCAGGTCACGGTCAGCACCCTTTCTCCACCTCTGAACACAAACTGCACCTGCAAGGGGCTACAGTACCCACAGGTGCCCCTGGCGTTCTCAGCAATTCCTGTTGAAAAGTCATCTGAATAGACAACAAAGATAAATGCAGCTGTCCTATAGTTACCACATCTTCTGATCACTAAGGGTCCTCATCCACCCTGTCTACTTGAGGTGTAATTGTAAGTAATGCAATGTTAGTGTCAATGTGTAATTTGAAACCAGACTCAAAGATCTAGAGTACCTTCTGTAACTTTGTAGACTCCCTCAGAAGAAGCAACTTTTGTACCAAGAAAGTATTTTTGAAAACTTGACACAAGAGGCTAATACCTGAGTCTGAATACCCCAAAACTCCACTAGATAGATAATCAAACTGAATGTGAGTGACAAAGCAAGTCTAACAGAGAGCTGAGATTTGCGGGGAAATCAATGTCTAACCAATGCCGAGGTCCCATTCATTTCTATAGTCAGTTCCACTATATCTGCCATTCATTGTCAAGGTCTCATACAAAACAGAATCCTGGTCCCATTTTTCTGGGAATGTCTCTGAGATAGCAAAAAGTTTGGAGAAAGGTAATTATAAAATACATCCTTACATCCTTACATCCTTAGATCCTTACATCTATCTCTACCTGATTTTCTACTTTAGCAATTGCTTAAAAATCATAGAATCACAGAATGGGTCCAGTTGGAAGGGACCCCAGAGATCATCTACTCCAACACCCCTGCCATGGGCAGGGATGCCTCTCAACTAGACTTGGTTGCCCAAGGCCTCAGTCAGTCTATCCTTAAACACCTTCAGTGAGGGGGCATCCACTCTGGGCTACATATTCTGGAGTCTCACCACCCTTTTACTCAAGAATTTCTTCCTAAAATCTAGGTTAAACCTGCTCTCCCTCAGCTTAAAACCATTCCCCTTAGTCCTGTTGCTAGACACTCTTATGAGAAGTCCCTCTCCAGCTTTCCTGTAGGCTTCCTTCAGGTATTGGAAGGCAGCTATAAGGTCCCCCAGAATCTTCTCCTCCAGGCTGAACAACCACAGCTCCCTCTGCCTAGCCTTATATCTAGCTCTTGCATCATCCTTGTGGCCCTCCTTTGGACTTGCTCCAACAATTCTATATCCTTCTTATAATGAGGACACCAGAACTGGGCATGGTATTTGAGGTGGGATATCACAAGAGCAGAGTATAGGGGAGGAATCACCTATATTGACCTAATGGTCATACTTACATCCAGATACGTTAGCAGCAGCAATTTATTTTTGTGATACTAATTTCTAGATTGCCTTTTTAATATAAAGAACAACATAAAGTAACTAATTATAGTCTGCAGGTGCAGTGTATCCATGGTAGTAATGTGGAACAGCAGAGATAAATGTAACAGTCTTAAAATAAGATCATGAAATATAATAATAAGTTTTCAGTGTGTGATTATAAAATAGGAACACCGCTGTCATGTAAATTAGATTAGTGTACTTGAACAGTTACTAAGAGTTTCTAAGTGGAGGAGTAAAGAAAATTTAAATATCACTAGAATCTTACGAAGGCTGAAGCTACTATGATCAGCTTTCTTTAGGAATTCTTTTCAGTATTAATTTTTTATTAATAACAGGAAAAATACTACAATAGCAGTCCTGAATAAAGAAACTCACCCAATGATATGAGTTCTATTGCAAGGGGCTCAAAAATTCTGGAATTGTATCTTGTAAAAAAATCAAGCTTTTGAATAACAAACAGGTATCCAAGCTCCTGGACTGGTGGAAGGAAAGCCAAATAAAGAATTTTGTCTTCAAATGACTGGGTTCCCATAAATGTTGATTTCAGTTCATCAGCTGCTCACCTTCCACTAGGGCCTTTGTTTTTAAATAATTAAGGATATTTGTTCCTTCTCTTCAAAATTAAAATTGGAGTATTCAGGCTAGCACAAACAGCATCTGTAGGAGGAAAAGAAAAGATAGATGATGCCTAACCCTCTCTAATTTGCTCTATCTGTTTACGGTTATGTTTTACTAGAGATAGACTATAAGCACAGCAAATAACATCATATTGTGATGTAAATTATTTCAAGATTACCTACACAGAATTCTTTTGGAGTGTCAGAGCTTCTGTGAGTCATTGTATATGAATAAAAGAGAAAGCAGTCTGTGAAGAGTAGTTCTTAATCTACTTTGCTTTTTCACTCTTATTTAAGAAAGGCCAGAAAAACACAACCAAATTAATGATGAAAAAAACACTGCAATTGTTGTAAAGACCATCCTACCTTTTACTCACAAAATCCAAATCCAATCTCACATAAAAGTGAAACAGGCAACCAGTGACAGAACAAGAGGACACAGTCTCAAGCTGTACCAGGGCAGGTTTAGGCTGGGTGTTAGGAAGAAGTTCACAGAAAGAGTGTTTGGCATTGAAACGGGCTGCCCAGGGAGGTGGTGGAGTCACCATCCCTGGAGGTGTTTAAAAGGAGGCTGGGTGAGGCACTTAGTGCCATGGTTTAGTTAATTAGAAGATGTTAGGTTGGACTCGATGATCTCAAAGGTCTTTTCCAACATGGTTAATTCTGTGATTATTGTTAATATTTTTTTCCTGCTAGGGAGCATTATTCTTTTTACAAAGAAAAGATTAGAGATTTGTTCTTGTATAGAGCAACTATTTGTTAGAGTAAGAACAACTTATACATTCCTAATTAATCACTTAAGGCACCATTTTTCTCTCTCAAAAATTGTAAGAGATTGTCACCAAAAACATATCAAGGTAAGTTTTTTTCCACAGAAGAGATTTTTATTATTAGAAATCTCTGAAATAATGAATTATTAAAGATAGCATCTGCAAAGCAAAATTATGTTGAGTGCACAGCAGGGACACAAAAGGCCTGTAATCTACATCACCCAGAAGCCACATCTCAGCATTTTGTCAGTGTGTGACTTCTTATCTGAGGTTGAGCAGATGTTCTGCACAGCACATGCATGCTTTTGACTTGTTGGGAGCCACCTGTGCAGGCTACTCTGGGTTGTTTCACCTACTTTTACAAAACAAGCATTAGAAACTCTGCCAAGCTAGGACATTACCTAAAGTCTAACCTTTTATTCTTGGAAAAACATGTATTTTTCAAAAATCTGGTAGGCTGATACTAACCATCATTGGTTGCTTGGAAGGATGATACCCTGGGCTTACAAACAATAAAAAGGACAGCATACAGCCTTGTTTTCTGGGCTCCTTCTAATTGAAAAGCACCCACAGCAAAATGTTAACATCTGAAGCAAAGAGCAGAATATCACAGGTAATTAATTGTAACCAGAAGCAAAAAGATGACATTGCTCTGCTTTTCCCAGTTTCTTTCTCACAGAATGAACCCATGCTTTCATTCTCCAGGCAGCCGAATAAAGTATTTCACATAGGAGGACAAATTAGGAATGTCACTGTGGTTGTGGTGTTGTTTTTTTTTTTTTTTATTAAAATAATACAAACACATATTTATCCCAACCATACACCTTTCATTTGAAAACTGGTGAGGAAACAAGAGATCCCACAGTCCTTTAGCTGCCTAACAAAGCAGTGTACAGCTGCCTAACAAAGCACAGCTTTAATAACATAAACACAGCTAACGACAGAGTTTGTCTGAGAGCAGATGCTGCAGCTGCAAGATAATTTTCCACAGCTTGGCATTAGGGTGTTAAATTGTTATAGAAAGGCTGAAAAGAACTTGTAAAGTACTGCAGGATGAGAGTACCATATGAAATACAAGTTTTTAATTAATATTTAGCATGACAGGAATAGCATGTTAAATGCTGTCTAGCATATCCATAGCACGCCAAAGTAATATTTTAAATTATTTAATTGTCACCTGTCTGCAGTGCAGCAAGTGCCTCTGTTTTTTCTTTTATTCATAAATACCTACAGTCTTTCACAGTGCCAACATATTGCTACAGCTAGGATGGCTGCTTAATTTTTTCAAAGACATTCAGCAGTAACCTGACTTCAAATATTTTTCACACAGAATAACAGAATACATCTGGTTGGAAGAGACCTCTATGATCACCCAGTCCAACCTTCAGCCCAGTATTGAAAGGTCAACACTAAACCATGTCCCTGTGCACCAAGTCCACACACAGTGACTCCACCACTGCCCTGGGCATTCTGATGTTTGATAACTCTCAGTGAAGAAGTATTCCTAATATTCAATCTAAACCTTCCCTGAAGCAGCTTGTACCAATTTTCTCTAGTCCTGTTGCTTGTCATTAAGAAGAAGAGGCTGCCTCCTCCTTGCTGCAACCTCCCTTCAGGTAGTTGTAGAGAGTGATAAGGTCTCCCCTCAGTCTCCCTGAACAACCAACACGAGGTCCCTCAGATGCTCCTCTTAGGCCATGTGCTCCAGGCCCTTCACCAGCCTTGTTGCCCTTGTCTGGACATGCTCCAGAACCTCAATATCCTTCTTATAGTGAGGGACCCAGAAATGAGCACAACACTTGAGGACTCACCAGTGCTGGGTACAGGAGGATGATCATCTCTCTATTCCTGCTGGCTACAGTGTTTCTAACCCAAGCCAGGATGCTATGGGCTTTCTTGGCCACCTGGGCACACTGCTGACTCCAGTTAACTGTCAACTCAAAACTTCCAGGTCCCACTCCACAATGCAGCTTTCCAACCACACATTCCTAAGTCTGTAGCTTACCATGGGGTTATTGTGTCCCAGGTGGAGGACCTGGCACTTTGCTTTGTGGAGCTTGTTGACAGACCCCAGTACTGAACCCTGGGGGACACCACTTGTGACTGGGTGACAGCCAGGTTTAGCTCCATTCACTACCACTCTTTGGGCCCAGCTGGCCAGCCAGTTTTTTATCCAGTGCAGAAGGCACCAATCCAAGTTTTGTGCTATGAGTTTCTGAAGACTGCTGTGGCCTTTACTAAAGTCGAGGTAGACAATGTCCACTGCCCGTTCCTATTCCACTAGGCAGGTCACTTCATTGTAGAAGGAGACCAGACAGGACTTGCCTTTCATAAACCTATGCTGACTGGGCCAAATCGTATGGTTGTCTTGTATATGCTGCATGACGGCACTCAGGATGATCACCTTCCAACACCTTCCCAGGCACCCAAGTCACACTGACAGGCCTGTAGTTCCCTGGATCATCCTTTTGGCCCTTGCTGTAGATAGATGTCACATTTTCTGCCCTCCAGTCAATTGGGACCTCCTCAATTAGCCTGGACTGTTGACAAATAATAGTGAGAGGCTTGGTGAGCACACCTGCCAGCTCCTTAAATACCCTCGGGTGGATCCCATCTTGTCCCATAGGCTTGTGCACATCTAAGTGGCACAATAATAGATCATTGATCATTTCCTCCTGGATTGTGGGGGCTGCTTTCTGCTCCACATCCCTATCTTCCAGTTCCATGATCTGAACCCTGAAGGAGCAACTAGTGTCACTGACAAATACTGAATCAAAGCATTCATTTGAAAAAGAAACACCTGATAACCCCCAAAAGGGAAAAAAAAATCCAGCTTCTTATGAAACAGAAATTGGTTCAGCAAACCTGAGTGATAAATGTTTCTCTATGGACCCACAGCTGATGGCTTGTGTCAGTGAAACCTGACCTAGCATCTCAGTTTTTCCTTTGCCCTTGACTTTTCCTGATGCGGTCAGGAGCTATGAATACTAAACTGCTGAAGACATAGTTTGCTCCATGCTGAGGTAAGGAGTCTTTTGCAGAACATTGAATCATTTACCTTGCAGCAAAATAACCTAACATAACGGGACACAGCTCGGACAGTAGCTTTTAACCAAAACAACAATGAGATCTAAGCATTTTCAAATCCCTGAAGCAAAGTTCATTAGATCAGATACGTGAACTTTGGATCTGACTTATCATAAGCTACACCTGCTTTTTGCTGCTTCTTCCACTTTAAAAAGCTCTTGTTTTGCAGACAAGTGAAACAAGGTTTGCATTTGTAAAAGAAAACTTACTGGCATTGCTGGCTAGCCTGATTCCTTATGTTTTGCTTGATAGGATTTTAGTATGTTGACAGCTCCTCTTGGCTTACTCTGCACATCAGTCACAAGAGAAGGGAAATTTTGCCAAACCTGTCTCACCCAGAACTGAATACAAAGCTCTTGAAAATGAGGAGTTGCCTTTTCCACTCATTACAATGGGCTGTGACTCTCCTCAGTGACTGTGTTTAATGAATGCCATTAGTGTTTATAAGTACCAAGAGAAGGCTGTGCCTTGTAAGCTTTCTGCAGCTCCAGTATATTAGTGACAGAATAAGCAATATCCCTCTTAACAGTGCTTTCCCTTAATCAATTTTTCTGACCTAATATGGATTTTTCTGTACAATGGATGCTTTGCAGAGGAATATACATAAATACAGAATAAAGTAGCATGTGGACAGAAAGTCAAATTTGGCTTAAGAAGCATGAGCTCTGCTTCCTAGGGCTGAGTTTGTCTGCTGAACAGCTTGATAAACAACTTCATCTCATCGGATGCCCATTTACCTGTTCATAAAATGGAGACATTTGTATGTTCCTCTTGTGCAGAGTGTTCAAAGGTAGTGCTGCAAGGACAGTAGGCTTCACTAACATGTACCATACCTTGCTACCTCTAAATTATGTATGTACTCATTTTGGTGAAATAACAACCTTGTTTGCATTAATCATATTCATTACCCCCCGATCTTCCCACATTTTTTCTCCTTTGGTACGTTGTATTTGCAAACACAATGATTTTGTTGAGGGGATGGGAGGTGATTCCCCAAGAACTTCATGTACATACTGAAAATACTTTATTGTCTTTGAATAATAGCCCCTCAAAAAAACCTCTTCTGTGTCTGTATCACACTGTTGATCCATCTTACTTAAATGAGGAGCCCTTTAGGAAAGACAGACAAGTCTTCTGCTTATGCCTTGTAGAACTGAGCAAAGTTGGAGAGTTCAAAAAATGTGAAATGGCCATCAGCAAGGTGGTACTGCTTAGGAGCTTTTACATGATGGGTTTGTGTCTCGTTTATGTTTGCTGTATCCATGAGTTGAAAAGATTGTACAGCACTGAACTTCCAGAAAGAGTGGCTGAACTTGGCATTTCTTTATTTTATCATGAATTCTAGGTAAAACAGAAAATGAGAGGCCAAGAATTAAGACTGTTCCAATCAGTTCCTAGAAAATTAGCTCTGGCTTGGTGTACACAAGAGCTACAAACTGCTTCACCTTGTTGTCATCATGATTAATGTTTTCTCTCTGTGCATTCAATCCCTGAGATGGTTGCTGTCAGCAGAAAAAGACTTGTCACTTAACCCTGTAAATCACTGTTATTTTTAGAGGAACAGTAGTTTGTACCAGTCCCTCTCTCACCAGTTCAGCAGAGTGAAGTAATTTTTGACACACTGTATTGGGCCAGTCCAATGGGATAACTGGAAGCAGTAACTTCAGTGTCACCAGCCTCTGGAGACCATGATTTCTTCTAACTCAGCAGCTCAAGTATCTTATCACCAGAGAATCAGCAAAAGCACCATACCAGGGGTCACTGCCTAGAATCAAGTGAGCTACTGGTGTTGTAATTAACACTCAGCAAACCTATGAGCTGAGTTCTAATTTTTTCCTCATTTTTCTGTTTTCGGAGCTTAGAAATTTGCATATTATTTCAATGAATAATTTTGCAGTTCATAAATCAGAAAGACACTCCCAATGTAGAGCTCTTGACAAACAACTGCAATTTAACCGAAGTGTTCATAGAATCACAGGATTAGGGATTGGAAGGGACCTCCATAGATCATCAAGTCCAACCCCCCTGCCAGACCAGGACCATAGAATCTAGCTCAGGTCACACAGGAACACATCCAGACAGATCTTGAAAGTGTCCAGAGGAGACTCCACAAGCTCTCTAGGGAAAGGAGCAAGAAAGGAACAAATGAAAATCTTACTTTTGTTTATTATTCTTGTCAAAATCATGCAATCAAGTATTTGGTTTTTGTATATGGTTTAAAAAAAAAATTGTAGAAGAAATTATAAACCTCAGTTATGGGACAATGAACAAAATAACTTTAAAAGAAAAAAAAAAAAAGGAAAACTCAAGCTGAAGTCAATGAGAGAAATGACTTTGTGACTAGGTATCCTCCTTTGCCTTCTGCATCCTGCAAGTCAGGTCTTTTCTTCCAGTCCTCCTTGCTGACCAGCAGCTTTCTGTGGCTTGTTAGGCTGCATAAAATTCCATGTCACCACAGAATCTGAGAATTTTAGGACTTGGAAGGGACCTTGAAAGATTATCCAGTCCAACCCCCCCTGCCAGAGCAGGATCACCTAGAGTAGGTCATGCAGGAACAGGTCTAGGCAGGTTTGGAAGGTCTTCACAGAAGGAGGCTCCCCAACCTCTCTGGGCAGCACCACTCCCAAGGATCCCTGTGGAAAGCTTGTCTCATCTGATGTTGCCTCTGTGATCTGTTCTCCTTCCTCTCCTGGTGATTGCTTTTCCTGAGAGCATGTCTGTGCACAATTGATTGCTCTCAGAGGAGAGGTGATATCCATTCCCTCTCTAGTAAGTCAGGGCACATGCATCAAGTACTTTCTTGAATACCATGGGAAGGAAAAACAATGATTTGGGAAACCAAAACATAAAACATAAAATACAGTCTAGGATGTCACACATATAGCAAAGGGACAAAAGAGGAAGATAGGAAGGAAGCAAAAAATGCAAATGTGAGAAGCTAAGATCATCTTTTGATCTAGTTTATTTCATTTGCTGCCTTTTTACATGGTATTTTAGTGAAAAAAAAACCCTTTTCTAATTGATGTAGATGTGTTGCATTCTGCTATGAGACATGACAGTTTATAAATGCTTTCCTTTCCTTGTACATGTACTTCTCTTTTGTATTTCAATTTTTCCAGTAGTTATTCAAAGTAAAGGAAATTGAAGAGTCTTGAGACATAAGCAGAAAAATGGATTTAAGGTCAATGAAAAGACACTTTTTGATTATAAAGAGAAAAAAGAGAAGTATATATCACACCTTTGAATTTCTCTGACAAGATTAAGAAGGTGTTTTCAAAATTTTCAGCTCATTTATAGTCTGACCTAAAGCCATCAGGGTTGATAGGAGTTTGAACTGACGTTTGTGTGCTCTGAGTCAGGGCTCTTAATTAAATGGAGACACTCGAATAAGCAGTGAGCCACCTGCAAGATCCCAGGACAGCAATAAGGGTCTTAATACCAAAAAGGAATAATGGTGTCAGTAGCAGCTTTCTCAAATGAACTGTTTAACAATTATCCCAGTTCTGGGAAATGCTTTGTCCCTCAAAGTGCTAGGCATTGTTCCAGTCTAGTGTTCGCACACTATATATATGTAATTCTCAAGGCTTTTTATTTTTAACAAACAATTGTGTGTTTCAAAAAGGGTTTAGGGAAGTTAAGGACATGCTTCATTCTGTCTCTATTATCTAAAATGTTTTGTACCAATTTTCCTTTGCTGTAGAAAGTCCTCAAGTCTAATAGGAAAGAAAATAATCTCACCAAAACTATTTGCATTGAGTAAATTTAAATATGTCCTATACATTTTTTGTAAGGGTCTTGCAGGCTTTGCCTTTCCTAAATATTCCAACAGACTTTCATTGAAATGGTGTTCTAGAAACTTGTCACCAGTAAAGATGGCATGAGCCACTCCATCAATAACAAAATGTAAATTTGGATCTTCATTTTTGAGCTGGCCTCATTAAACTGCCCAAAAGTCCTGCCATTCAGTGGGAGTCCAGGACACATAGCATGTAAGCATAATCACCGATCTTAGCAAAATATATATGATTACACTGTCCTGCAAACTCATTTGTGGGATGATCTCATAAGTAATAGTTACTGAGTCCATGAGATCTTGAAAAACTTCTGTACTCTGTTGAGACGCCAATCTTACACATCTGAAACACAATAGATCCCCTTTCTGCTACTTTCTCTTCCTTACCTTCACATGCATTGTTTTTCCATGATAACAAATTCCACTTTTTTCTACTGAAAAATGTGCTCAGGATGCATAAATCTTTGTTACTGGTTATACAAGACTGCTTTCCTATTTGTATATTAATAATAGTGCTGAGAAATAAGGCCAACTGTAAATGAAAACATTTCAAGTTTATAAGCAACACGTTTTTCATTTCACCAATAGTATGTGGTACTACTTAGCAAGCAGCATTGGTAGGTAAGAGATTTGCATTAACAACCTTGTTAATAACTCACTCTGATTCCCCCCACATACCACGCCACCTCCCCAGAAACTCTGAATCAGTAGAATCAGTTAATTACCTCTTGACTCCAAACAGTAGTTTTGAAAAGGAACTTTGGACTAGTCAACATTTTCCTGATATTGTTTCCCAGTTATTGTAAGTGACAAAGTTTAAGAAGCAGGTAAACTTCATTGCTAAGCTTCCCACAGGAAAAAAAAAAATTAGTATCTGGTCTTTTGAATTTAAGTTTAGTCTGTCAAGGAGAAATGTAAGTGGAAAGCCACAAAATGTTATGCACTAAGAGAAAAAGAAAAGAGACAATTTACAACTGTGAAGCATAAGTGCATTGAATAGTACTTAGAGTACAACAATACTCTGAGAAATTACTTTGGGAAAAGTCATCATGTGACTGAAGAGTTCTGCTATTCAGACTCATTCAGAGTCCTGTCCTCATTTAGACTGAAGCTGTGTCTAGTTTTTGCATTACTTTAAATATGTCTTTTTTACTTCACATATAGCTCAAGAAATATACTCCACATTGTAATATGGATGCATTTTTACTGAGAAAAGCTGATGGAGTAGTGTCAGTTGAAACTCTAATATTTTTCTGCTGTTATACCTACCTTTACATACCTAAATACCTGCACGTCTGTATTACAGACAGTTTATAAATTGTGAGAACTGAAGTGACACAAATGCTCAGATGGAATCTAATGCAAACAGTAAGACTTGAGAGAAAGGTATAGCTTTTATCACAGTTTCAGCACAAATTCTGAGTCTCATACCCATTGCTCTCAATTAGACAGATTTTCATGCATAGCTGAAGAGAATTGTCATGAGAGCAAAGGCACTGCAAGCAATGTAGTCAAGAACCTGCAGAATTCATATGGTATGAGTCAGCAGAGAAATATCCATCTCACACTTGTCCTCAAACAGAAGAGCTAAGTCATATACATGTCAAAACTGAATACATGATACATCCACTCAAGTGGGTAAAGTTATTCACATTGCTGTGGCTAGGCATATCCACAAGGATCTGGTAGAATTGGAATATGAGTCTAAGCAAAGTACATTCATAGTATGGGTGAGTGAAGGGGTTGTATATGTGTGTGCATATGGGCAGGGTGTCGGGATCTGGAAATAACTGTTAAATATATATATTAACAGAACTCAAACCAAACTGGAAAGGAGAAGGTTTGTGGTCAATGTACCACCTGCGGCCAGTACGCCGCTTGTTCACTAGATGGACCCGAGAAGCAGCTTTCTGCTTATGGCAGAAGGCAATCAATGATTACAAGAGGCTTAGTATTTATTCACAAAAATATATCACAGGAAAATAATACCCTAAGCACGTGGCGGGGTTTCCCGTGTTGCCGGGCTGAAAGTTGCCGGAGGCTTTAAAGTTTCTCCAGGCTCCTGAGCGCTGGGGAAGAGGAGACAATCTCTAACCTGATCCTGGCTGGCTCTGGAAGCAGGCTCTTACAGGCAGGATGTCTCACTGTATCACGCTGGCGAATGCGTGGAGGCAGCAGGCAGGATGCAAGCAGGCATCTGTAATGGTGGAAGGCACGCACCCCGTGTTCCCTGCTCCTTTATAACACAGCCCAAAGATCAATTGGACCTTTGGACACAAGATAGCCAATCAAATGGCAGTTACCCAAGATTTTGCCATATTGGGTGAAGCCATAGGCTTGCTTTATCCTTTTTTGGGCAGATCACGGGCCCTGCACAAGGCAATCATGTGCCCCCTAGCAACCACAGGTGATGGACAGGCCCCGGACCCCAGACTTAGTGGCGCCAGGTCCTTTGTCCCCTTTCCCGCGGTTGCTCTCTCCCCAAAACAGCAGAAAAACATGTCTGCACAAGCCAGAACATGTACAAGCCCAAGAGGCCTGTTTAGGCCTACCATGACACAGGGGGAGGCAGGTAGACAGTCATTCTGAACACACTTGCTTTGGAAGATATTGGAAAGTAATTAACTGCAGACATTCCAATGTATTTAATTGTCATAAAGTGCTCAACCTCTGATGTTCCACGCAGTCATCTACACTGGAATGGTATCAGATGTTCAGCTTATGCAGGTCAGTAATTCCTTCTGCTGGGTTTAATCTGTGTGTGAGCTATTTGACTTGATTATCTAATAAGTAATTATCTAGTAATTAGATAATAGCTGCCTCTTGTGGTGCCAAAGAAAAGTATCAAATGTGGCATCTCAAACCCATAGCAAATTTGTGATACTCTAGGGTGACTGGGACATGGGCATGACAGATGTGCTATGGGACCTGTAGGAGATCTGCGCTCTTCTGGTGTGGCACCTGGTGCTGAGGGCATTTCAAGCACACTGAAGACTTACACTGCACAACTGAACTGAATCTTCTGAATTTGGATCATTTCAATGTTAGAGTGAATGAGAAGGACCAATCTCCCATTCTTTTAGCATCATCTTTAAAACAAGTTCTGCATGCTGAATCTCAAACTGCTTTGAACAGGATGAACTGGCATTACTCAATCTGACCAAACAGATGTACCTCAATCTGTCTTGAATTTAAATACCAACTTCTACTAGATTAAAAAAAAAAAAAAAAACAACAACAAAAAGGTGATATCCTTGAATGCAAACAAAGTTGGAGAGTAAAATCTTTGTCTCGTCCAACCAGGTTGATTCTATGATTCTGTATTAAATACAATTGTAAGAGTAAGTAAGCATAATTACCAGATTACTTTTTTTAATACTGCTGTAGTGGTTTAGCGTGAGGGCTAACCTGCCTGCACCCCCAACACAAAAGTGAGGGAGAAGGTAATACACAAAACTCAGGGTTGAGATAAAGAAACAAGGCATCGTAATCACAATACATAATTACCTTAGCTAATAACCTAATAAATCTAATTATACAATCCATACCTTGTCTTAGCCTATTGGCAGAAGATGTACAGTGAAATACAGGAAAAAACCCCAGCATAAAACAGAAAACCAAACCCACAAAAATTATCTACTGACTCGTGGGGCTAGCTACAGCTTCAGACAGTACCCAAACGCTTTCAGGGAATTCTGTCAGTGTCTTGTCAGCCACTGAGGCTTCTAATTCTTCCCAGACTTCACAGGGTGCTGGGTAAAGGAGGCAAACAATGTCTGACCTTATCCTGGCTCCTCTGGATGATCTGTGTACCTACAGGACTTCCTGTCTTGACAGATGACTTTCAGGTGCAGGCAGGATGTCTTGCAATGTGCAGTCTTAGCACAGATGTCATGCTGGCTATGCAGGCTGATCATGTGGAGGCATTTAGAGCCTCTTCCTGCTAAACTTGAGGCAGGGAGTTTCCAGGCAGTTCAGGATGCAATAAGGCAGTGAGGAAGAACACTGCCAGAAGCAGAGAGCAATGGCAGCAGAAGCGAGCAGCAAGCAAGCACAAATCATAGAATCAAAGAATCATAGAATGGTAAGGTTGGAAGAGACCTCAAAGATCATCTAGTTCCAACCCCCTGCCATAGGCAGGGATGCCTCCCACTAGTACAGGTCACTCAAGGCCTCGTCCAACCTGGCCTTGAACACCTCCAGGGAGGGAGCAGCCACAACCTCCCTGGGCAACCCATTCCAGTGTCTCACCACCCTCAATGTAAAGAACTTCCTCCTAACATCCAGTTTAAATACAATGGCAGTGCACGTTGTGTTACCTGCTCATCTCTTTTTATCAATACAGCCTGAGACTAATGGGCCTTTGGACATAAATTAGCCAATCAGAGTGGCAGTTAGCCAAGCTTGACCATATTAGGTGAAGCCATAGGCTTTCTTTACTCCAATTTGGAAAAAGCAGAGGACTTACATGAGGCAGGCACAAACCAAGTGTATGTACCTTGTTTACCACAGGATGTAAACAGGAGCAAAACCAGTCTGGGCAAGCCACAGTCCTTAGACTCAGTGGCTCCAGGTTCTTTGTCCTCTTTTCCACAGTTGCTTCTCCCCATAGCAGAAGGAGGGAGAGCAGAAAAAGATGTCTGGGCAAGCCAGGACATGTATAAGCCTATTTTGGCCTATTCAGGCCTACTACGACAACCCTCAGCAAGTTTGTGGATGACACCAAGCTGTGTGGTCTGGTTGACACACTGGAGGGAAGAGATGCCATGCAGAGGGACCTGGACAGGCTTGAGAGGTGAGCCCAAGCCAAACTCTTGAAGTTCATCAAGGCCAAGTGCAATGTCCTACACCTAAGTTGGAGCAATCTCAAACACAAATATAGCCTGGGCGAGGAGTGACTTGAGAGCAGTCTCGAGGAGAAGGATTTGGAATTTATGAAAAACTCAAACATGAGTTGGCAATGTGCCCTTGCAGGGCAGAAGGCAACCATGTCCTGGGCTGTATCAAAAGAAGTGTGACCAGCAGGATGAGGGAGGTGTTTATCCTCCTCTACTCTGCTCTCATCAGACCCCACCTGGAGTACTGCATCAAGTTCTGGTACCCCCAGTATAAGAGGGACAGGGAACTGCTGGAGCAGGTCCAGAGGAGGGCCATGAAGATGATCAGAGGGCTGGAGAACCTCCCCTACTGGGACCCCTATTAGAGAACAGAAGGCTCCAAGGAGGCCTTAGAACAGCTTTCCAGTATCTGAAAGGGGCCTACAAGAAAGCCAGGAAGGGATTTTTTACAAGGGCTTCTAGTGATAGGACAAGAGGGAATGGATTGAAGCTTGACAAGGGTAGATGTAGAGTGGATCTTAGGAAGAAATTCTTCAGAGTGAGGGGAGTGAGGCACTGGAACGAGTTGCCTGGGGATATTGTGGATGACCCCTCCCTGGAGGTGTTCAAGGCCAGGCTGGAAGAGGCCTTGAGCAACCTGGTCTAGTGGAAGGTGTTCCTACCCATGGTAGGGGACCTGAAACTAGCTGATCTTCAAGGTTCTTTCCAACCTAAACCATTCTATGAATCCATTAGGTGAGATGTGAGAGGGCAGCAGGCTGCCCATGCTAAAGCTGCAGCACCTGGGGCTGCAAAACAAGACACTTGTCTCTCTACAGATTGGGCATGCTCTGGGCACCAACTGGTAGGGCATCTGGCAGTCTATTTAGAGATATCATTGACACAGCAGCCTTGCAAACTGTAAATACTCCCAGCCATGCTCATACTTCCCTCCCATCTGTTCCCATGGCTGCCAAACTTTGATGCAACACAGTGATAAGCCTTTCGCTACCTTCTTCTGCACCTCTAATGCAGCAGGGTGCACCTAGAGGGTATGAGTCATCACAAAGGGCATTTTGGCAGCAGCTCTTGAACTTACAATCCCACAGACAATGTACTTCTAAACCAAATACTGCTCTCTCTGGGACCTGTAGATCCTCTTTTTCCATTAGGAGTGCTTGTGGCAGAGGTGTCTATGTATGCCAGTATAGCTCTCCTTTGTATGCTCCTTCGATGACCTTTTCCCAATCCTGTAGTCAGAGGGAAATAAAGGTTTCCAAGAAGTTTCCAGCATGTTTCAGGCTTCCCAGTTTTGACCTAGCAGGCCATGGCAGTCCACAGCCATCTTGTTCTTCCTTCCCCTCACTCTCATTCTTCACTAGCTTTTCTTCCTATGCATTGGTCTTACTAGAAACAAGGTTGCCACAGATTTCTTGCGCTCTCTTCAGGATTGAATCAGTTTAGAAATCTTTAGAAATGTGATCTTTTTTACCTGGACACAGTCTGAAACTAATACAATAACACATCTATAGGACTGAGGTGATTTGTGCCCATGTGTTTAAGTTACACTGAGGAGATAAGCCCCCACGTCATACTGGGATACACTGTCAACGCACAACTGGCCCAATGGGATTATAATTCAAGCACGATGCAATCATGCACTCCAGATAGTTATTTCATCTTGTTAAACTTGCACTCCTGTCTTAGAACACATCCATAGCAGCAAACAGTGAAGTGCTAGCAAATAAAGCACTAATTGCACACCCAACTCTCACGCTTCACTTCTTTCCCCTTTCTAAATAAAAGGAAGGGTCACAGCTGAATTGCCATCTTTCATCAAAGGAAAGGCCACATTGCAGCAAGCAGCATTAACGATGGGTAGGCTAAAGCCTTCCCTTTACCCATCAGCATAAGGAAGCATGGTTACATAAACTATTGTACTGGTGACTCATTCAATTTATAAACGGGCACAACACTCACCACCTTTTCCTTGTATCCTGGTTTTGAGCCACAAGCTGCCCACAGCGAAAGGACAGAAAGTAACTTACCCCAAAGGAGTAAATAATGACGACTGGGGGATTTCAGCATCTCCCCTGTGAAGAGAGATGAAGAGAAATCTGGGGCTGTTTAGTCTGGAGAAGACTGGGAGGGGATCTGATCAATGTGTACAAATATCTGAGGGGTGGGTGTCAAGTGGATGAGGCCAATCTCTTTTCTGTGGTCAGCAGCAATAAGATAAGGAGCAACAGCTACAAACAAACACAGAAGGTTTCACCTCAATGTGAGGAGAAACTTCTTTACAGTGAGGGTGACAGAGCACTGGAACAGGCTGCCCAGAGAGGTTGTGGAGTCTCCTTCTCTGGAGACTTTCAAAACCTGCCCGGATGCATTCCTGTGTGAACCACCCTAGGGTTGGCAGGGAGGTTGGACTTGACAATCTCTGGAGGTCCCTTCAAACCTCTAATTCTTTGTGATTCTGTGGTTCAGACAGAATTGGAGATTAAATGGAGGTTAAATGGTAAACACTCTTTACAAAAGGAAACAAAAGTACAAGAGATATAAAAGCACAAAGGGAATATATACACAAATCAACCTGCCTCTGCCCAGTTCTCTAGATGGGCCTACCAGGCCTCACTAGGCCAAAACCTTCCAAACCCTACCCCCAACACAGCCTCAGCAGGGCCAGGAGCAGGCTGAACTGCTCCCCCCCAGGATGGGCCTACCAACCCCCTCCCCAAGCCTCACTGCCCTCCCACTGCTAGGCCCTGTAGTGTAGCAAGACATTAGCTTGCCAGCCGAGGCTGCAGACTCTCCCACAGAGCAAGGATAACGACTGGGTGCCAGGAGCAGGGAGAAGGGAAAAAGAGCGAGAATTGGCTGTGGTGTCTGGTTATATAGAGATTGCAGGATGATGGGATGGAATAACAGCAATCGCAATATCCCGTGCCAACCCCTGGGGACCATCTGGCCCCTTGTACTCTCTGGTACTTCTGGAGGATTTTCTCTATAATGGGACATTTAGTCCTGAACCTATGAGACCTGAGACCTTGCTTCTTCTGTAGACAATTCCTATTACTGTTCTTCCTGTTTAAATGTAAATGTAATTGTTTGGTAGCCCAGATAAGTGAAACTAACTGAGTTTAAAAAAAGAAAAGTTGGCATAATTACGGATTTATCAATTATGGGTTTATCAGCACCACATGATCCCTTCTCTGCACTTACAACTATTAACATGGATCTATTATATCTGCTGGCAAATGTCCATTGCGTTTAGGTTGTATAATCTTCTCTATGGACTTCTCTGCTCAGTTCTGCCACATCCCCACCTTCTCCCATGATCCTGCATAGCCACACTGTAAAATTCAGACTATTCTGCCTCAAAAGTCTGTGCAATCTAAGACAATGGTAGCCACCAAGTCGAATTCCTCAGAGAGAAAGTAGTGTTGCATAGTCATGGAATCACAGATTCAGTTGGAAATTACCTTTAAAACTATTGAGTCCAACCTTTATCTAACTGTACCAAGTCTGGTCCTAGATCGTTAACATATTTTCAGAAGAAGCACCCTAAAGAGTCTGATTTTTTTCAATGTTGAATTTTTTCTCTACTTACTGAGCCCAGGCTAAAACCCTGGTACAGGAGGTTAATGCACTGTAACAGGTTAACCTGACTGTTTCCCCCCAACACAGAAGTGAGGGAAAGTAACAAACAAAACAGCTGTGTGTTGAGATAAAGAGTTGAGATAAAATTTAATATAAAATAAAAGAACATAATGCACCTTAGCTAATAATACAATGTACCTTAGCTTAGCCTATCTGCAGAAAAAACATAGTGAAATGCAGGGCAGGAAATCAGCATAAAGTAGAAAAACAGCAAGCAACCAACTCCCATCTGTCTCTCTGCCATTCCTGCAGAAAAGAGCCAACACTCATAATCCAGAACCCAAAAGCAGCAACCAGAACAGAAAGCCTCTCATGTTACAATCTTAAATTCAAGCCCCACAACACTGCTGCAGCCAGCACTTTTGAAGCTGGCGTGAGGCAGGGTGGTTTAAAATAATAGCAGCAAATATTCAACTTAACCCATGACATCTTCCTGGGTGGTTAGATGTTTCGTACCCAGACATCCAACATGAAACAAATTTATCAGTATCTGCTAAATACATGATATGACAAAGAATAATCTGTATAAAGCTATACTGTGACAAATCAGAATGGGATATCAGTATTAGTTGGAGACTGATCTGCTGGAGAGCAGTGAAGGGGAGAAGGACTGGGGAGTCCTGGTGGATGGAAGGATAGCCACGAGCCAGCAGTGTGCTCCTGAGGCCAATGCCATTCTGGGGTGTATTAAAAGGAGTGTGGTAAGTAGGTCAAGGGAGGTTCTCCTTCTCCTCTGCCCTGGTGAGGCCTCATCTGGACTATTGTGTCCAGTTCTGGGGCCCCCAGTTGAAGAAGGACAGGGAGCTGCTTGAGAGAGTCCAGTGCAGAGCCACAAGAATGATTAAGGAAGTTGAACATCTTCCTTATGAGGAGAGCCTGAGGGAGCTGGGGCTTGTTAGCTTGGGGAGGAGGAGGCTAAGAGGTGACATAGTTAATGTTTATAAATATGTAAGGGGTGAGTGCCAGGAGGATGGAGCCAGCCTCAACTTGGTGATGCCCAGTGACAGGACAAGGGGCAATGGGTGGAAGTTGAGCATAGGAGGTTCCATGTGAATCTGAGGAAGTTTTTTTTCCCTGTGAGGGTGACAGAGCACTGGAACAGGCTGCCCAGAGAGGTTGTGGAGTCTCCCTCTCTGGAGATATTCAAGAACCTTCTGGATGAGTTCCGGTGTGATCTGTTCTAGGTGATCCTGCTCTGGCAGGGGAGGCTGGACCAGATGATCTTTCGAGGTCCCTTCCAGACCCTGACATTCTATGATTATATGATTCTATTAAAATGCTGTCATTACACTGATACCAATTCAGAGGTTTAGTGCAACTGGAATAAACCGTGGTACAGGCGAAGGGAGTACATGCCTCTGGTCAGACTACTGACAGAACTGATCCCTGCCTCTCCTAGATCCATATGTGTTCAGAAACGCATACTCAGGAGACATATACCTTTGTAATCCCTTACATGGGCACCCTCATTCTACTGGAAGATTCCTTGCTCTTTCCTTACCATTTTTTTCTTTTTCCTTTTGATTTCTTTCTTTCTCTTTCTCTTTTTTTTTCTTTCCCATTTTGTCATCTTCATACTGTGTTCATACTTGTGACTGTGTGAATAGACTGGGTTCAGTCTATTATGTGTACACACCACATCATTACATATGTTGACAGCAGTATAATTATACTGCTACAGCAGAAAACATTGGCTGAGTAGACAAGGCTATAATAGCAGCCTGAACACTGCGAGTTAAACCACTCACTCTCCTCCCCCGCCATGTTTGGGCTATTTCTTGAGAGAAAAAGCTGCACCTTAACAGTCACATTCACCTTTTTCCAAAGGCAAACAATGAACATATCACAGTCACAGAATGTTAGGGGTTGGAAGAGACCTCCAGAGATCAAGTCCAGCCCCCCTGTCACAACAGGATCACCTATGGCAGGTTGCAGAGAAATGCATCCAGGCATGTTTTGAATGTCTTCAGGGAAGGGGACTCCACAACCTCTCTGTGTAGCCTATGCCAGTGCTCCATCACCCTCACCATAAAGAAATGTCTCTCCATGTTGAGATAGAACCTCCTGTATTCTGCCTTGTACCCATTGTGCTTTGTCATGTCACTGGGCACAACCAAAAAGAGACTATCACCTTCATCTTGCCACCCACCCCTCAGATATTTATCTTATGTTAATCTAAATGAGACATTCAACATAAATCAGGAATTAACCAGCATAACTAAAAATAATTTCAGCACTGTTCAGACAGTGATAAAACAACTCGTTCTTCTCATAGAATCATAAAGTGCATCAAGCTAGAAAGGATCCTTCAAGGACACCTAATCCAATCACCCTGCAGTAAGCAGGGACATTCCAAACAAGATCAGGTTGCTCAGAGCCACATCAAGCCTCACCTTGAGTGTCTCCACGGATGAGGTCTCCATCAGCTCCCTGAGCAACATGTTCTAATGTTTCATCGCCCTCACAGTAAATAAATTCTTCCTAATGTCCAATCTCTATCTACCCTTGTCTAGTTTAAAACCTTTGGCCCTTGTCCTAGTGCTACATGCCCATGTATTTACAGGGGCCCTTTATAGTTAGGCCCCCTCCAGGTACTGGAAAGCTGCTATTAGGTATCCTTGGAGCCCTCCAGGCTGAACGACAACTCTTCCAGCCTGTCTTTGTAGTAGAGGTGCTTCAGCCCTCTGACCATTTTTGTGGCTCTCCTCTGAACCCTCTCCATCAGGCCACATCCTTCTTCTGAAGACAGCCCCAGAGCTGGACGCAATACTCAGTTGAGGTAACACCAGAGCAGAGTGGCAGAATCACCTCTCTCAAGCTGCTGGCCACACTTCTTTTGATGCTACCCAGTATGTGACTTGCTTTCTGAACTGCAAGTGCACATTCATAGAATCATAGAATGGTAAGGTTGGAAGGGACCTCAAGGATCATCTAGTTCCAACCCCCTGCCATAGGCAGGGATACCTCCCACTAGTACAGGTCACTCAAGGCCTCGTCCAACCTGGCCTTGAACACCTCCAGGGAGGGAGCAGCCACAAATTCCCTGGGCAATCTGTTCCAGTACCTCACCACCCTCACTGTAAAGAACCTCCTCCTAACATCTAGTCTAAATCTTCTCTCTGCCAGTTTAAACCCATTGCCCCTAGTCCTGTCATTGCAAAACCTTGTAAATAGTCCCTCCCCAGCCTTCCTGTAGGCCCCCTTCAAATATTGGAAGGCTACTATAAGGTCTCCTGGAAGCCTTCTCTTCTCCAGGCTGAAGAGCCCCAACTCTCTCAGTCTGTCCTCATAGGAGATCTGCTCCAGCCCTCTGATCATCTCATTTGTTGGCTCATGTCCAGCTTTTTCCTCACCATTACACCAAATTCTTTTCTGCAGGGCTGCTCTCTATCACATCATGCCCAAGCCTGTATTGATAATGGGGATTGCCCTGACCCAGGTGCAGGACCTTATATTTGCCCTTGTTGAACCTCACAAGGTTCACCTGGGACCGCTACTCCAGCTTGTCCAGCTACTTCTGAATGACATTCTGCCCTTCTGGCATATGAACTGCACCATTCAGATTGGTGTCATTGTATTGGGTTTGGCTGAGCCAGAGTTACTTCTCCCCAGAGCATTGTTGTAGTTCTGTGTAGGTGTAGTGCAGTGCTGTATCTGGGTGTTGATAACACACCAGTGTTTTGGCTACTGCTGAACCAAGCACCCAGGGTGTACTTTTCCAGCATTCCCTCTCCCCAAGAGTACACTGAGAGGTGAGCAAGATCTTGGGAGGGGACACGGCCAGGCCAGCTGACCCAAACTGACCAAAGGGTATTCCATGCCAGCTGACATCAGCTCAGCTATATTAGCTAAGTGAACAAAGAAAGTGTGGGGACATAAGCTTATGGCATCTGTCCTCCAGAGCAACTGCTATGCATACTGAAACCCTGATTCCTGGGAGTGACCAAAGCATCATCTGGCTTGATGGTAAGTAGAGAATAACATCTTTGTTTGCTTTTGCATTCATGTACAGTCTAAAATTGCTTCTATCTTATTACAGACCATTTGTTATATTTTCCCCTCTCCATCTAAGAAGGGCAGTGATAGGGCGGCTTGGTGGACACTTGACCCCCAGCCAGGGCCAAACCACCACAGTCATCTACAAACTTGATGAGGGTGCACTAGATCCCACTTTCTATATCATTGAATCATATAATCTCCATTATAGGATATGAGCTATGATGTGGCTTTATCCGGTTAAACCCCCAGAGTTTTCTAAAACCACATCTGAGCTGCATTGGCCTCCAGAAGACTGTGCAGGTATTGAGTTATAAACTTCCATATTGTTTTAGGCCTACTCTTAACTGGGTCTGCATATATATATTACTGTCACTGAAGGGTTAACAGTTCATCAGTAGCAGCAGTTCCAGCCCCTCTTACTCTCTTTGGGAGTTAACAGCTCTTGTTAATATCTGACAGACTATCACTGCAGCACTCTATTATATTATCTAACAGAGGAATTTATGGCTATATTTAGTTTAATTGAAAAATGTCCTAGAAAATGAGTAATGACAAGTTTCATTATCAATATACCAGTTCAGGTACAGATAAAAATTTAAAAAGAAGGGAGGAAAAAAAAAAGTTAATTTGAACCAGAAATTACTTCTGGCAGTTAAAATTGTTTAGAATTTTGTTGATATGTAGCTTGTGTCTAGTTCATGACTAGATCCCTTTCTCCAAGTCATTTTGAAAGTAGTGGTCAAAACCATAATTCTCTTGGATAAGCATTTATTTACTTCAGTAATCCCAATCAAATTAATTCCCCAGGGGTGCACCTTTTTAACAATATATTACAAAATCTGTCTTCTAGATAACGCTTTGCTTTGCCCTGTACCTGTGAAAAGAAGTGTACTCTTCAGGGTAATTCAAGTTGAAAAGGACTTCAGAAGGTCTCTGACCAGCCTTCTGCTCAGAGTCAGCTCTGAGATCTTGGGCCATAGAATGGGGGGTTTGGACTAGATGATCTTCATACTTCTCTTCCAATCCTCATCATTCTGTGATTCTGTGATGGCTTCACAGCATAAAGTGTCAGGTAGAGACGAATCTAACCTGTGGGCTGGAAGTTGAATTAATGTGATGCCTTACTTGGGTTCATTGGCTTGGTTGAAGAGGAGTATCACGTTAATGTGGCTCTGTAGCTTCTGACTAGCTTAGGCACCTCAACCCAGAGCAGCCATTTCATGTTCTAATGCCAGCACCTGTGAAAGAAAACTCCCAGGGGTGCTGGTGGAGACCCTGCTCGGCACACCTGACTCTCCAGTGTCTCCTTCCAGTAACAAATTCCTGTGCTAGTTTGACACAGCCTTTTCGCTACAACACAGAAGTGAGGGAAAGTAATACACACCAAAAAAAACCCAAGCCAAACAAAAAAGACCCTCAAACAACCAAACCTCCAGGTTGAGATGAAGAATTGAGGCAAGATAAGAGTTTCATATAAATGAGATAACATCATGTGCCATTACCTTAGCCTATCTGCAGAAAAAGCATAGCAGAAAGCAGCAGCAAGCAGAAACCCAGCAAGCTAAAAACCCAAACCAGGAGCTACTCCCTCATCCCTTCCCATGTAGCTGCCTTTGCAGTGGAAGAAGGCCAACACCCAAAACCCTGGAACCCAAATAGGAACAGAAAGCCTCTCGTGTTACAATTAGAACTTCAAGCCTCCTAACACTTTGCTCCAGCCAGCACTTTCATTTTGAAGCCGACATGAGGCAGAATGGTATGAGTACCAGCAGACCAAAACTCAACCTATGACACTACTTCACACTATGGGTAAAAAATATGTTATTGGACTTATGAAGCAATGCAAATTTGGCTGGGAAAGGTTGGTACTGAGAAAGGCTCATCTTCATTGATTTGGACAATTTTTGTAGCTTCTATGGATGAATATCTGCAAGCCTCTTAGGCCAGCTTTTTTTTT
>WBNM01037786.1:72457-134476 GCA_013399055.1 Ramphastos sulfuratus | reverse complement strand
TTTTTTTTTTTTTTTTTTTCCCTGAGAAGAGGCTAATTTCCCTGCATTTCATAGGCTTTCTGAACAACACACACTGGTTCCTTCTCACAGCAGCCAGGTTTTAGTTCATGAATCTCATTTATCTTAGGAAAGCTGCATTAGCTGTGGCAGACTTTATGCTGCAGAACCAGTTACAAAGTCCTCCTGTTGTCAATTCATTTACATATCTCATGAATACAGTTTCTGACCCGGCAGGCAGTGTGCTATTCTCGTTTCATATATGGAGGCAGTTTTTGCCCCTGCTGATCTTCCTTAGCAGGGAATGAATGAAAGCACAATGAAAACTGTTTGGACACTTGGTGATTTAAAAGCCTGCTGGCGTAAGGCTCATACTGTGAAAATGTCACATATCCTAATCCTTGAATCTTTGGCATTCACCGCATCACATTGCAGCCCAGAAAAAGAACCACCACTGCTTGAAGCCTAGCTCAGGTAAGTGATGAATTGCCATTTAGCAGCCTCATTGTTGGTGGAGCTGTGATGCTTCCCTGTCCCAGCAGCCTTATTCAGCTTAGGACTTCAATCCTCCTTAATGTTATTTCACAGGTACCAACCACCTTCTGTTTCAGACTGGTTAAACAAGTAACATACCCAGTCTAGCACAAAAAAGTCTGTTAATACATTTGTACTCCGCCGTGTTTAGCTTTAAAGGCTGTTACTTCTATCTCTGCATTCAGGAAGAGCTTTTGTGCTCAAAAGCGTATCTAGTTTTTTTTACCTCTGCTAGTGCTACTATTTTCATAGGATGAAGTCCATTTAACATCAGCCAAAACAAACTTCCCTTTGGCTCTGTGATACTGCATATTGTTTTACTTCCACACTCTATGGAAAAAAACTATAATGATCTTCAAGTAGTGTTAGAGATATGTTTATCCTACTAAAAATCTGGAAAATGCTTTTTTAAGAATATTTGTTGTTATTTACTTTAACAAGTGTTCCGTCTTTAGCAAAATGGGCTATCCAAAGCCAAAAAGTTGTTTCCATTTTCAGTGTACTGTTCGTGGGTCATGGTTTGGCTTCCCCACTGAGGGTGGACATACCACTAAGTCACACATATCTGCCAGCAAGTACATGTACAATGTGCATCAAAACCTAGGCATAAGCCTGAGCTTGTTCTCACACTGTGAGACAAAGTCTTCTCTTTGAAACCTTAAAGCACATTAGACAAGTGTGAGTGGTTCACCCCATCCCTACTCCCTGATGCGGCACTTTGTGGGATGGGCAGCTGTTTGCCAATGGTGAGCTGGTCACCTACCCACTGCACTTTAAAGGGGTACTGGGCAACTGTGCCAAGCAGAATGACTCATTACAGAACAGGGACAGGTGTGGTGTGCTGGCCATGATTACATATGGCAACAAGTCTCAGGTAGAACTTGGACTGGAGCTGCTGGTGAGCTGTGATCCTGAGGGATCAGGGGCATCTCTGCCAGCTGCTTCATCTGAGGAGTGAGTGAGCTCTGTATTTGGCTTTGGTGAGGCCACACCTTGAGTATCGTGTTCAGTTTTGGGCACCGCAATACAAGAGAGATGTGAAGGTGCTGGAGGGGTTCCAGAGGAAGGCAACAAAGCTGGTGAAGGGCCTTGAGAATAAATCTTAGAAGGAGCAACTGAAGGAGCTGGGGATGGTTAGTTTGAGGAAGAGGAGGCTGAGGGGAGACCTCATTGCTGTCTATGACTACCTGAAGGGACATCGTGGAGACGCTACAGCTGAGCTCTTCTCACAGGTAATTGGAGACAGAACAAGGGGGAATGGCCTCAAGCTGAGGCTGGGTAGGTTTAGATTGGACATTAGGGAAAAGTTTTTCACAGAGAGAGTGGTCAGGCACTGGAATGAGCTACCCAGGGAGGTCATCAACCCTGGATGTGTTTAAGGGTCATTTGGATGTGGTGCTTAGGGATATGGTTTAAAGTGAATCTTGTAGAGTAGGATTATAGGTTAGACTTGTTGATCCTGAGGGTCTTTCCCAACCTGGATGTTACAGGAAGGCTGGGGAGGGACTATTTACAAGGTCTTGTAATGACAGGATGAGGGGCAATGGGTTTAAACTGGCAGAGGGGAGATTTAGACTGGATGTTAGGAGGAAGTTCTTTATAGTTAGGGTGGTGAGACACTGGAACAGGTTGCCCAGGGAGGTTGTGGCTGCTGCCTCCTTGGAAGTGTTCAAGGCCAGGTTGGACAAGACCTTGAGTAACCTGTGCTAGTGGGAGGTGTCCCTGCCTATAGCAGGTGGTTGGAACTAGATGATCCTTGAGGTCCCTTCCAACCTCACCATTCTATGATTCTATGTACGTGTATGTTGAGCTCAAGTCACAGTTGATGTGTTGCAGTGACCTCATCTGCAGGAGAGGCAGGCTAAAATGCAGTTTTGATTGTAACAACAGCACTGTTGTTTCACAGTTCTAATGAGGATCTCTGAAGAACTGCTTGTTCCCTTGGTGCTGGGTGATGGCAAGGCAACTGAAAACCATGTTTCACTGTGCTTCACTGGTATTCAGTCAAAGTCTCTGTTTGTCTTCTCTAATATCCATGAAGATACTATTTCAGATGATTCCCAAGGGTGGCTTTAATAGAATTACTGGGTATGGTCATAACAGCTTTGATTGCCAGGGCATTCCCAGCTTTACACTGTTTTTTTAATGTATTTCAAAAGCTAATACTGCTTGCAAAAAAAAAAAAAAAAAGCCTAGAACTTGTGTGCAAATATTAATATGCTTTGTGAATCTTAAGCTTTTCACTGTCACTAAAACATGTTGCTTCAGTATCAAACAAAACTTCTAAGATTTAGCTTACATAAAGGTATACTTTGTATATCACCTATGTACTGAAGGCTTCCTGCATCCTAGAAAAGAGCTGGGTTTGAGTGACATCTCTGTGAAAGCTATTGGATCAGCTGCCTTTAAAAGTCTTGATAGAATGCTTATCCAGATACATAAATATGAATGTGAGGCCTATATTCAGGCACAAATAACTGCCTGTCCCTGGAGTTTTCGTCTGTGCCTTGTCAGCTAGACAAATTATCTGTGGATTTGCTTTGTAATAGAAAAACAAAGCAAGACAGATGATGGTGAAGATCATAATATGGACATTAATGGTTTAAATTCACTCTTCCTAAAGAATAAGATTAACTCAACAGATATAGTATATTTTCTTTCTCCTTGTGATGATCAAATCCTACCTGTGCGNTCAGAGGGCTGCAGCAGCTCTCCTATGAGGACAGGCTGAGAGAGTTGGGGCTCTTCAGCCTGGAGTAGAGAAGGCTTCCAGGAGACCTTATAGTAGCCTTCCAGTATCTGAAGGGGACCTACAGGAAGGCTAGGGAGGGACTATTTATAAGGTCTTGCAATGACAGGACAAGGGGCAATGCGTTTAAACTGGCAGAGGGGAGATTTAGACTGGATGTTAGAAGGAAGTTCTTTACAGTGAGGATGGTGAGGCACTGGAACAGATTGCCCAGGGAGGTTGTGGCTGCTCCCTCCCTGGAGGTCTTCAAGGCCAGGTTGGACGAGGCCTTGAGTAACCTGTACTAGTGGGAGGTATCCCTGCCTATGGCAGGGGGTTGGAACTAGATGATCCTTGAGGTCCCTTCCAACCTTACCATTCTATCATTCTATGATTCTATGATCACAAGAGTTGTCTGTGAACTGTTTATCTCCCAGGAAGTACCCACAGAATAAGACTATTTCACAATTGAAACCCAGTTCCCTCTTTCACCATCCTTGTGCTCACAAAGCAGGGAATGCTGTGTGTGAGTGGGTGTAGGAAATGTGGAAGATGAGCTGTCAGAGAATTCAGTATGAGTGAGCTGCTTTCATGTCCCTAAACTTTGCCTGTCCACAAGGCATCTTTATAGAATCTGATGGCATTATGCTAACCTTTGGCAATTGGCAGTGACCCTCAGGGGAACAGGAGGAAGCAGAGCACAATCAGAGTAAGCCTAGCAGTTTATATTTCCTATTTCCAACCCATCTCATACAGTCAAAGATTGATTATAATGTATATGCGACTTCTGGGAAATCTGAGCTGGTGTGGCCTCTCCCTTCTCTAAGGAACAGGTGAGGAACATAGTCCACCTATAATTGTCCACATGAAATCCTGTCCTGATGAGAGGATGTTAGT
Organism: Ramphastos sulfuratus; assembly: GCA_013399055.1. NCBI lineage: Eukaryota > Metazoa > Chordata > Aves > Piciformes > Ramphastidae > Ramphastos > Ramphastos sulfuratus. The sequence continues at coordinate 130,320 of WBNM01037786.1, read as the reverse complement.
AGGAACACAAATGATAAGTCCTCTCAACAGGAAGCAGACCTTTCACATAACTATCTGTGACACAATCTACTCTGTGTACATTTGAAATGACAAATGCAAGCTATTAGATTAAACTATGCTAAGCAAAGGCAAAGGTGGGTAATTTTAAAGTCATATGAACTGGTCTATAAATGCCTGTATCTTCAGCAAGGCTTTTATGTCAGTATAAAATGCCATAAAGTGTAGCAGTGTTTGTTTCGTTCTGCAAAGGCCAATTCTCAAGGCAAGGCAAATGACAGATGAGCAGATCCTTGTAGCCAAATATTTGCCAAAAGAAAATCAATCTTTTTTTTTCTTTTCTTTTCTTTTTTTTTTTTTTTACCTTATCTGCAATAGTTTATTTCAAAGGTAAACAGAAGCCTGAAGTAATGTCCCTTATTTCCTGTGCCCCTTTTCAGACGGTGTAATACATGCTGCAGCATGTCAGGTCCTTAGCTGTTCTAGAAGGTCTTCTTGATTTATGTGGCCAATAAGATGGTTGATAATAACCACTCCCCAGACACTAGTTTTGTACCATTATCAAAAAGTGAGTCATGGAAATCATCCTGTCCCTGACCTCCCCTCAGAGGGTGTTTTATCCCTGGAAGGAGCACTTCTTATCCCTTCAATGCTTCCATCTGCTCGCTCATGTAAAGCAGGATCCAACTGCAGATGTCTCTATGTCAAGCAGAATGCTGGAGGCTGCATTTATCTAGCTGTGTTGCAAAGGGGAAGATGATTCAGGAAGTCTTTTTTCCCCCTCATTTTATTGCTGCCCAATTCCCTAACCCCTTTACAGAGAGCAAAACATAATTTGCTTCAGGCTGAGCTCTGTTGCATGTGCAGCGGATGTTTGAAAGGCTGGCTGTGGGAAGGATGCTGCTAGCATGTCACTGGGGTCAGTGGAGTTCCAGACTGAGCAGTGGTCAAGACAAGATGAGCCAGGAGACTAAGGACCTCTCAAAAGCAAGCTCATTAGATTTGACAAGTTCAAAGGGAACTGTGTCAGCATTTGCACTTTCACTGCCTGTACAGTACAAAAAGAAGAGCCAGTACAAAAAGAAGAACCAAGCCATCAGGATTAAAGCAACTGATACAGAATTACTGAATGATAGAGATTGGAAGGGACCTCTGGACATCATCTAGGCCAACTCTGCTGCCAGATCAGGTTCACCTAGAGCAGGTTGCACAGGATGGCATCTAGGTGGGCTTTAAATTACTCCAGAGACAAAGACTCCATCACCTCTCTGGGCAGCCTGTTACAGTGCTCCAATATACTCAAAGTAAAAAAGTTCATCCTCATGTTTAGATGGACCTTCCTATGTTGAAGTTTGTGTCCATTACCTCTTGTCCAGTCACTGGGCACCACTGAAAAAAAAGATTGGCCCACCCTCCTGACACTCACCCTTTAAATATTTATAAGCATTGATACAATTCCCCTTCAGACTTATCCTCTTCAGGCTAAAAAAGCCCCAAGTCCCTCAGCCTTTCTTCATAAGAGAGATGGTCTAGTTCTTTAATCATCTTTCTCACCCTTTGCTCTATCCTCTTCTTTCTGGCTGAGGAGCCCAGAACTGGGCACAGTACTCCAGATGTGGTTGCACCAGTACAGAGTAGAAGGGAAGGAGAACCTCCCTTAACCTGCTTGCTGCGCTCTTCCTGATGCATTCCAGAATACCATTGGCCGCCTTGGCCACAAGAGCAAATCACTGGCTCATGTCATCCTGTTGTCCAGCAGGACTCCCGTGTCTTTTTCTACAGATCTGCTTTCCTGCAGGTCAGCTCCCAAGTTGTACTGATACACGGGGGTTATTCCTCCCTAGGAATAACTGTTACAGTTAATAGAAATTGGGGGAAAAAAACAAGCAAACAAAAATATATCTCTAGCTTTGTTCTGTGGTTCTTGGAAAGGTATGCTTAGCTTCCTTTCTTCTAAAATGTATTCAGTCCTATCTTACACATTAACCTTGCAGACACTTTATTTAGGACATCTAATTATTCTGTCATTCTAAATTTCTTTTGGAAAGAAAGAAGGACAAGGGCAGAGATGTGCTTGTCAAATGCAGGCTAATTCAAGATATTAACAGTACATCCAACCCATTATAAATGAAATGGCTTAATATTAATCCCATCATTAGTAGTGTAGTTCTCTAAAAGAGTATGAGAGAAAAGACATTTAAGAACAAAGTTCCAAGGTTTGGAAGAGAATATTGTAAGAAGCAATAACCTTTTAAAGCTGTTGAAATTTTATCTGAAAGATTTATAGAATCACCTACAGAACCTGCATCTCTGTGTGAGCTGAACATAGGTAGCAAATCCACCCAAGAGGAAATCACATCTGTTGTCACCTCTTTGGAATTATCTGGACATTGTGTGCTCCTTTGCATATCAATTTAGCTATGTTTGAGTACTAGTTAACCCTCAGCAAGATGTCTCTTCCAGAAATAGATGCAAAGAGAAAAAACAGAACATCCTCTCTGGTCTCTGTGTTGGGGAAGCCCTGAATGTTAGGAAGAGTTGACTAAAGCAACCGCAGGTAGTTCTGGGTGTTATTTCTTGTTATCACACCCAAATATGCAGTATTTTGGAAGAAAAAGAAAGAAAGTTTCACACAATATATACTGAAAACTGTTCAAAAATATGTTCCATGCTGAGGTGATGATGAGAGGAAACACACCTCAAATAGCAAAGGAAAATCAGTTCAATACCAAGTGCTTCTAATCTGAGTAAATTAGTTAAGGCCTTGCTTGCACAAAAACAAGTTATATTTTTGTGACTCTGTTGAATTCAGGTTATGTAATGTCTTTTTTTTAGAATGTTGATGCCAGGATAATGTTGTGAACTGGATTCTGAGCTTGCCACTTTGAAATTATTTTTATATTTCTCATACTGTGATTTGCAGAAAAGCTTCCTTGCCTCCCAGACCTCTACCACACACTTCCATTCCTCACCTCCATACGTGTTTGAGAAAGAAACATTCACAAATTTGAGGCAGACTTGCCCTGCATGTGTGTCAGGGTGTGAAGAGACTTCCATAACAGCAAACAAAAGGGCTGCATAAACTATCACTACGGTAGGCAGAGATCACTTCCTCTCACTGCTAAAGCACATACAGTTCTGTGGGAAGAAGGAGTAGCAAAGCACAGCAGAAAAAGCAGCACCATGGAGCAGATTAAGACCATGGTATGAGCTGTGCCTGACTGAAAACATAGCAGAACTGTAGGTAGATTTACCTACCTTGCTGAACTGGAGTGGGGGGGAGGAGGGGGGTTTGCAAGCAATTATAATTGCTTTAACAGTGCTCAATCTCGTATTAAAATAATCTTTCTTAAGACCATTGGTAATTGCCCTGATCTGTTCTGTTACTGCAGTAATGCAGGACTTTTTTTTTTTGTTTGTTTGTTTGTTTGTTTGTTTTTTTTCCAACTTGGTGTACCCCACTGGAAGGCTCTGCCTGTACTCCAGGAGGCCAAACCTGATCTTCTTTCTTTTGCAGTAATGTCACTTCACCCTAGATCTGACAGGATAAGAAAAGTGGGATGCTGCATTATGACATTCAATTTATAAATTATCATAGCTCTGAAAATTCCTGCTTGCAATCATGTTCATGACCTTTTTAATTTGTCTGAACTGAGAGGCAAAATTAGCCTGAAGAAACTAAGCACTCACATTCGTTTGTAAAAGGCTATGAATTATCATGGTACCCAGCTGATGTGCAGTAACATAAATTCCAGTATTTTATTTGCGCTGGATTATATGGCGACAGGCTTACATTTGTCTTCACAGTTTTTATGCTGGTGTAACTGTTATAGCCCCCTGTGATTGTAATAGTTATATGGGCATAGTCATACTGATCAACTATTTCTGCCATCTATAGGGTAAAGTAAGATGTATTGATAATTACTGATGATTTGAAGAAGTTGTGTTCAGTTTTGGACACCGTAATACAAGAGAGATGCGGAGGTGCTGCAGCAGGTCCAGAGGAGGGCAACAAAGCTGGGGAAGGTCCTAGGGAATAAATCTTATGAGGAGTGACTGAGGGAGCTGGGGATGGTTACTTTGAAGAAGACGAGGCTGAGGGGAGACCTCACAACTGTCTACAACTACCTGAAGGGACATTGTGGAGAGGCTGCTGCTGGGCTCTTCTCACAGGTAATTGGAGACAGAACAAGGGGGAATGGCCTCAGACTGAGACTGGGTATGTTTAGATTGGTTATTAGGAAAGAGTTTTCCACAGAGAGAGTGGTCAGGCACTGGAATGAGCTGCCCAGGGAGGTGGTTGAGCCACCCACTCTGGATGTGTTTAAGGGTTGTTTGGATGTGGTGCTTGGGATATGGTGTAGTGTGAATCTTGTAGAGTAAGGTTATTGGTTGGACTTGGTGATCTTGAGGGTCTTTTCCAACCTGCATGTTTCTGTGATTGATTTGGTTGGGGATTAATTGACAAGGTAGGAATTATAAAAATACAGTTATTTTATTTTTCTGAAAAGCCCTACCCCCAAACTATATACAAAACCAGTTAATTTTTTATTTACAGGTTCTAATTCCGTTGGGAATTTTCAAAGAGATGTTTATGGGCAAATTTTGTAATTTTGGAAAATCAGGAAATGGGAAAGGCTAAGCTACAAGACAGCTTTACCCCACTTAAATCAGGCTGAGCAGAGAGCCTAGGGAACAGCAGATTTTACTCATGAGGTTGGAGTAGGAATTTAGTCATGGCTGAATCTCTGCAGCAGTCGCTGAAACTGCAAACTATAATCCAGTTGTAGATCCACGCGGCATTAGGTCCAACGCAAATAAAACCCACCAAAGTACAAAGTGTCTGTAGACACAGCTTCCATGAGACAAAGATCATGGAAAGGCACTGTCCTAGCAGTGCAGGGGAAAAAGCCAAACTGCTGCTGCCGTTCCTACAGTGTCAGTTTACAGCAGAGACAGGGGCAGGGTCCTTCCAGCAGGAAGCCAGGATGCGGTGGTCTGAGAGAAGCCAGGTCTGGGTGCCACTGGCAGCTCTCTCTTGAACAAACCTAGGGACTTGCCAGACTTGCAGAGTTGTGGGGGAGCGGAACAAACTGTGCAAGAGCAGGACTAGAGCGGAACTGCACAGAACATGCACTTTTTTTCCTCACTCCATTTAAAATCTTCCTAGATAGCGTGTCCAATGCCAAATGTATACTGGGCATGAAGACTCCAACCAATCACCAGCCAATTCCAGTGTAGGCTTTCCCACCAGTCAGTACACGTGTGGAAAGGACACCCTTTGCTGTTCCCCCTTCAAGCCCACAATGAGGTGGAGTGGGGGAAAGCATTTTCTCACCTTCTTTTTCCCCCATTCAAACCTTCAGAGATGGAGGGCAGGGGGAAGAAGGGATTTGTGAGCGCCCTGCCACAAGAATAAATATCTATATGTTCAGGGAACTGTGCTATAGGAAGGAATCTGTTTCACGTACTACTTTGAAGTGAAAGCAGGTGCAATGTGTGTAAATACACAAACAAGGCATTTAAATGAGAGCAGAAGTAGTGCTTTTTATAGAGTCAGAATAATTCTGGTTGGAAAAAACCTTTATGATAATCAAGCCCAACCATCATCTAACTCTACCAAGTCTGGTGCTGCACCACGTCCCCTAGCACCACATCTGTGTCTCTCTTAAACAGCTCCAGGGATAGGGATTCAATCACCTCCCTGGGGAACCTGTTCCAGGGCTTGAGAACCCTTTCAATGAGAAAGTTTCTTCTGATATCTAACCTAAATTTCCCCTGGTGCAACTTGAGGCCATTTCCTTTTGTTCTTTCACTTGTTACTACTACCTTCTTACAACCTCCTTTCAGGTTCTTGTAGAGAGTAAGGTCTCCTCTTAGCCTTCCTTTCTCCACACTAAACAACCCCATTTCCCTCAACCACTCCTCACAAAACCTGTTTTACAGCTAAAGCTTTGCTGTTACAGCATCACTAGCCCCTTGATGGGAAGACCTTACAGGTCTTTGCAGAGCAGAGGAATGTGGCGCTGCCCATGCTGCAGAGTGGGGAGGCAGAAGTGAGGTTGAGCAGATGGGTACTGAAGGCATTTAAAAGGAAGTGGCAAGGCTGGGCAGCAGATCAGGTCTCCTGAGCCCCATTCTGATGCTCCACACAATTTTTCANGGAGGAGTTAGAAGAAAAGTGATTAGTGAAATTAATTTGTCGGAGAGGAGAAGCCAGAAGTTGCAGGATAGCCCCAGACACTGTCCCCCAGAGCCCGTGACAAGCCCGACTGTCTTATCTTTTGTTTTGGGTTCTTTCTTAAACATCACAGCAAGCCTATGAGTGAAGTAGACATCACCATTGTTTCCTTTTCACAGCCTATAATATAATTTTCTTTATTAAAATATTCCAATTGGCCTTAAACCAGCACAAACCTATTTCTTTTGGAGTTTTTCTTACATATTTTGATGGGCTTCATGCCTCTAAAAGTGCAGACTGGTTAGTATCCAGTCTAATGTTTAACTCACACTGGCCATCATGCCCAGGTGATTAAGCTCACACACACCTGTAACACTGGCATAGTAATTACTGGACCTTTTTTTTAATCTACTAATAAGTCTTCCCGGAAGCTGGGGATTGAACTGTTTTCCATATTTTTGCTGCTGCAGAGGAAGATGAATTTTGTGGCAATTATTTTTTGTGAGGTCTAATTGTCCTTAGACTGATCAATCTCACAGAACTCCCTTTTCACCTAAGTGGTACCACATAAGCCATGTCTATGCATAATGTGCATTGTGGCTGAGGAGTGACCACTAATCAGTCCTGCACAGCAAAGCCAATTTTATCCCTAGTTTTATTCTTTCACAAGCTTTGACAGTGGTCATTCCATTTGGCAACTGACAGTATCCAGGAACACTTTTGAGAGGTTTTAGAAAGGATCCCAAATACTTCCTGCTGTGGGTAGGACTCAATGGTCCCTGGAGGTCCCTTCCAACCTCTAAAGTTCTGTGATTCTGTAGCACCATCATCCTAACTTCTGCAACAGAGCCTCTGAATATTGTTCACCTTCTTGAAAGGCTTTAGCCTCTCTACAAGTAATTTTATTAATAATGTGTAATTTAATTTTTCTATTACTGACAAATAAAAATTTAAATGCTGCATTAATGTGTGATGTATCAGGTGAAAGCTGATCTGAGGAAATTCATTAAAACTCCCTGTTCATTTTCTGCTTTTCCCTGCTGCCTCCATTTCGTGTTGCTGATCATAAATAATACTGACAAAACTTTCTTTGACCAGATTTTGTCATTCCCAACAGTGACAAGTACCATTGTCAAAAATGACAGCAGCTGTACAGATAACCAGAGTAAAGGGAAACTGAGATATTTTGTCCTAAGCTCTGTGTTTGAGCTTAGCACAGAGCTGGGACCTATCCCAGCCCTGATCTGCAGATGATGGTCTTCTTAGGACATCTGTTGCAGGGATGCTCAGGCCCACAAGCTGCCTGAGCACTTAATGCTTTTCACGTTATCTGTGCTGTTAAATGAATTGAGATTCAATTCCATCTACCACAGCTGCAGCACAGTACAGACACAGCACTTTGAAATGGTTTGTATACCATAGTTTGAGAGTCCCTAACACAAAGCAAGATGAAATCAGAGGTGAAAGCTACTTCAGAGACTATATTGATTCCTGGGTTTATTTTGCAAAAATTGGGCCTGGTAGCCACTGAAAGCAGTAGAAAAGATCCTCTTCTGCAGATGGTACCACAGAGCTTGCTGTGTCACAAGTCTGCCAAATTGATAGCTGTGCAGACCAAACCCTCTCATTCATGGGAGAGTAACATCACACTCACTCATACAGACAGTGTGAATTTTAACTTGTCTTGACAATGTGCTGCAGTCCTCACCCAAAGCCCATTATTTTCTGGGAGATGAGTATTTTGCATGCATCCTAAAAGCAGTCCTGAGTATTTTTGCTGTTTGAGAGGCCTCAAGAATGAGTTCGCTCTTTCCCTTAGCACAATCCTTTATTTGATTTTAAGACATGTGCCTGGGTTTCTTTCTTGTGGTATCCATGTGATAGTCTCTCATCCTCCTGTATAATAAATATAATCTCTCAACCTCATCCTTTTATACTCTTGCCAAATACATTTTAAAGAACATTTTTTTCCACCCTTTATCATATCTATGCTTGAGAACACAATGCTTGTCTTGGAAAGAATACTTTATTACATGCCTTCTGATCTGACTAGCAGAAGTGAAGTGGACTTTTAAAGATGTTTAGAGCATTTTTACTGGTACCAGCAGTCTGAGACTGCAAATTATGCTGTAATAAAAAGCTATACAAGGTGCAGCTGACCACCAGGGCACACTACCAGCATTGCCAGTGCTGATGTACAAAAGGGTTCCAATGTTCCACCTGTCAGTTACATGGATATAAATTCTGTAACAGAGTGGAGGAAAAGATTATTAGGAATAGTCAGAATGGATTCATGAAGGGGAAAAGGATGAGGCGAGAGCAGTGGGTATTGTCTACCTCAACTTAATAAAGGCTTTCAATACAGTTTCCCATAACATCCTCATAGGTAAACTTAGAAAGTGAGTGGACAGTGAGATGGATTGAGAACTGGCTGAATAACAGAGGTCAGAAGGCTGTGTTCATTAGTGCAGGGTCTGGTAGCTAGTGGTGTTCCCCTGGGTTCAGTACTGGGTCCAGTCTTCTTCAATATATTGATCAATGACCTGAATGAAGGAACAGTGTACCCTCAGCAAGTTTGCTGATGATGTGAAACTGGAAGGACTGGCTGACACACCTGAATGCTGTGCTGCCGTTCAGCAAGACCTGGGCAGGCTGCAGAGTTATGCAGAGTTAAACCTTGTAAGGTTCATCAAGGGGAAGTGTATTGTCCTGCATCTAGGGAGGANGATCTGACTAGCAGAAGTGAAGTGGACTTTTAAAGATGTTTAGAGCATTTTTACTGGTACCAGCAGTCTGAGACTGCAAATTATGCTGTAATAAAAAGCTATACAAGGTGCAGCTGACCACCAGGGCACACTACCAGCATTGCCAGTGCTGATGTACAAAAGGGTTCCAATGTTCCACCTGTCAGTTACATGGATATAAATTCTGTAACAGAGTGGAGGAAAAGATTATTAGGAATAGTCAGAATGGATTCATGAAGGGGAAAAGGATGAGGCGAGAGCAGTGGGTATTGTCTACCTCAACTTAATAAAGGCTTTCAATACAGTTTCCCATAACATCCTCATAGGTAAACTTAGAAAGTGAGTGGACAGTGAGATGGATTGAGAACTGGCTGAATAACAGAGGTCAGAAGGCTGTGTTCATTAGTGCAGGGTCTGGTAGCTAGTGGTGTTCCCCTGGGTTCAGTACTGGGTCCAGTCTTCTTCAATATATTGATCAATGACCTGAATGAAGGAACAGTGTACCCTCAGCAAGTTTGCTGATGATGTGAAACTGGAAGGACTGGCTGACACACCTGAATGCTGTGCTGCCGTTCAGCAAGACCTGGGCAGGCTGCAGAGTTATGCAGAGTTAAACCTTGTAAGGTTCATCAAGGGGAAGTGTATTGTCCTGCATCTAGGGAGGAATAACTCCATGCATCAGGGTAGGGATTGACGTGCTGGAAAGCAGCTCTGCAGATAAGGACCTGGTAGTCCTGGTGGACAGGTTCACCATGAGCCAGAAATGTTACCTTGTGACCAATAAAGCCAACACTATTCTGGGGTGCATTAAGGAGAGTGTGGACAGCAGGTTAAGGGAGGTTCTCTTTCCCATCTCTTCTGCCCCGGTGAGGCCACAGCTGGAGTGTGTGTCCCTTTTTGGGCTTCCCAGTTCAAGAGAGGGTATTAGTGGAGAGAGTCCAATGGAGTGCCACAAAGATGACCAGGGGACTGGTGCATCTCTCTTATGAGGAGAGGCTGAGAGACCTCAGGCTCTTTAGCCCAGAAAAGAGAAGACTGACAGGGGAATATGAATATCTAAGGGGTGTAGGTCAAGAGGATGAGTCTGGGCACTTTCAGTGGTACCCAGTGATAGGAATGGGCACAAACAAGAACACAGGAGGTTTCATATCAACTAAAAGAAAAAAATCTTTACTTTGAAAGTGCCAGAACAGTGGAACAGGCTGCCCAGAGAGGCTGTGGAGTATCTCTCTCTGGAGACTTTCGAAACCTGCCAGGACACCTTCCTGTGCAACCAGCTGTAGGTGAACCTACTCTAGTAGAGGAGTTGAACTGAATGATCTCCAGAGGTCCCTTCCAACCCCTACCATTCTCTGATTTTGTGGGATTCTCCTTGAGGACCATTTGGTGCTATGGGAACCCTCAGCCATAATTCTGGGGGCATGACAAGGCCTCTGTTCAGTTCTCTCCCTGTACCCCTGAAGCAGTCGCATGCTACCTTTCAGACACCCTTTCAACATGAGCTGAAGGAGAACTTCACTGCATGGCTTGTGGTCAACATAATTTAGCAGGTATCATTGTACCAAATGTAATGATGAGCTCTAGGCAGTTCCATGGATAACAGTACAGTAAAAGGCAATGTTTGTGCTTTGAAGGATGGGCCAAGATGCTTTAAATTAACAATGTTTGCTGATAAGGAGTTCTTTATTACTTGTAAGCATAGTCAGATCCCAGTTGTAAAGCAATGTTCATTGGGGTATGAAGGACTGAGTAGCTCATGAATACACTGCTCTTGTATTGAGTTCAGGCAAGTTCCCCACCCTATAGATTGAATTTATAAGTTGAGAACATTAGTAAATCCAAAACAAGATCCAACTGAACTTTCAAAACTATTCCAATCCCTGATCCCTTTCCCAAGCTATAATGTGGCTTCATGCTTATAAAGTTCAGCCCAGTTTTGCTGAAAGTTTTATGAACTTCATTTAACCTGGGAACTAACTCGATTTTCAGACAGATATAATGTAATACCTAGCTAGACAGTGTGTGGGTGGGAAGATGGAAATGTGGCAATGACACAGGTTTTCATATCTGCTTGAATTAATATTTTAGAAAACGAGCATTAATAATAGCAGAAAAACTAACTTCAAAAGCAATTTGGTTCAATGTAACTTGGGTCAAATACCTGCATCCCAAAGCTTACAGGAGTTTCTATCTTTAATGCCACTGCCTGGAAACCAAAAGTGAATATTCAGAGTGCATCCACAGAGGGACCTGCTTCCTGGCACTCTCATACCCACTCCTTCTTCCTCAATAGCTGAAACTTCCACAAGAGAGATTACATGGCTTTGCTATGTTTATTTCTGATAGATGACAAAATATCACCATCAAAGATGGTGGGAAAAACCCAAATATGTTAAAAGCTAATAAAAAGTACCAAAGTAAGGAAGCAAGGCTATGTAAATCCTGTCAGGCTGGTACTGGCAGTGGAAAGCTCCAGGCAGGTGTGTTTCCAGCTTCTACCTTACCTCTCATAGTTGCTTTGTTAAAATGCTCTTTGCTGATATTTAATAATTAGACCAAACCTAGCTTAGTGCTGTATGCTTCCTCCTCTCTTTAACTATTCATGACCGTAGCAGAGCAGCAGTGCCACTGTACTTGCCAAGCTCCTCTGTTGTGTTCAAACCATAAGGTTCATGCCCTGAATGTCTGTGCCACTTTGCTCCATGCTGGTGCAAGGTCAGTGGCAGAGGACTGAGAGCCTCTAGGGGTTACCCTAGATAACTGGCATGGATATGGCATGTCTGTAAGTGGTCACAATGACTGATAGTTGACATACCTGCACAGAGTTCAGCCTATGAAAAGGGCTTTGGTAATGCATATTCACCTACTAATGAAATGTAAACTCGTCACATAAATGCATGCTCACCACAGGCCATTTTCATTTCTTTAGTTAGTAGATCATAAATCACTGACATGTTAATAATCAGCCAATGTAAATTAGGTAAAGTCATTTATGTAGTGAAATATTTTCCAAACTGCATTCATTGTCATTAGGGCAGTTTTTCCACCGTGAAATGATTTTTTTGAATGACTTGACTAAGTAGGCAAGAGTAGCAGTTGGAGTAATAAGGCTCTGTAATGTCCTAAATCACTAAATTTTGAATTGCAGAAAAGCCAGTAGCTGTTATGGCCATTACAAAACAAGCTGGTTGGGGTTTTGAGGAGCACCCAAAGAGTGGTGGTGAGTGGAGTTAAATCTGGCAGGCACCCAGTCCTCCACAGTTTAGTACTGGGGACTGTGCTCTTTAATATCTTTAGCAATGATCTGGATGAGGGGATTGAGGCACCCTCAGGGTGTTTGCAGATGACATCATTCTGGGTGGCTGTGTTGGTCTGCTAGAAGGTAGGGAAGCTTTACAGTGAGATCTGAACAGGTTAGATAGACCAATGAGCCAAGGCTTACTGTAGGAAGTTCAACAAAGCCAAGTGCCAGGTCCTGCACCTGGGTCACAACTACCCCATGGTAAGCTACAGACCTGGGGATGTGTGGTTGGAAAGCTGCAGCTTAGAGATGGATCTGGGGGTATTGGTTGATAATGGACTGAACATGAGTCAGCAGTGCCGTGGTCAAGAAGGCCAGTGGCATCCTGGCTTGGATTAGAAACACTGTGGCCAGCAGGAACAGGGAGGTGATCATCTCCCTGTGCTCATGGCTGGTGAGGCTACACCTGCAGTATGGTGTTCAGTTCTTGGTCCCTCATTATAGGAAGCAAATTGAGGTGCTGGAGCAGGTCCAGAGAAGAGCAATGAGGCTGGTGAAGGGCCTAGAGCACAATGCCTGCAAGAAGAGTCTGTGGAAGCTGATGTTCAGTCGGGAGAGGAGGAAGTTGAGAGGAGACCAAATCACTCTCTACAACTACCTGAAGAGAGGCTGGAGCAAGGAGGGGGCAGCCTCTTCTCCTTGGTGACAAGTGACAGTTTTAGAGGAAATGGTTTCAAGCTGCGCCAGGTGAAGTTCAGGCTGGGTGTTAGGAAGTATTTCTTCACTGAAAGGGTTATCAAACATTGGAGTGGTCTGTTCAGAGCAGTGGTGGAGTCACCATCCCTGGGGCTGTGTGGACCTGGCATATAGGGACATGATTGATTGACCCTTCAGTACTGGATTGAGGATTGGACTGGGTGATCTTTGAGGTCTTCTCCAACCAGATATATTCTGTGGTATTATCAAATTCTTTCCACAGTTCCCATGTAAAGTACATTAAAACTATTGCATCCTGATTGAANTGCCTCGTTGGTCCACTGCTGGATTACAATTTGCAGTTCCAGGCATTGCTGCAAAGGAGCCAAGGGACCATCTTGAAATTCCTACTGCACCGCCATGAGTAACACAGACGTTCCCTAGGGCTCCGGGCTGCCGTTTATTTGTAAGTGGGGGAAAGCTGTTTTGTGACAAACCTTTTGCAATTTTCTGATTTGCCCGAATTACTAAATTGCTGATAAGATCCTTGTGAAGATTTTCCTGAATGAATTAGAACCCAAATTTAACTAATTTGTATATAGTTTGTGGGAGGGCTTTTTTGAAATAAAATAACTACATATTTTAGAATTCCTGCCTTGTTAATTGCCACAACCAATTCAGCAAGGTCTCCCCTTAGTGTCCTTTTCTCCAGACTACACAGCCCCAGTTCCCTCAGCCGCTCCTCACAAGACTTATTCTCCAGACCCTTCTCCAGCTTTGTTGCACTTGTCTGGATATTCTCCATCAACTTAATGGCTTTCTTGTAGTCAGGGGCCCAAAACTGAGCACTACTCAAGACTTGACCTCACCATTGTTGAATACATAGGGACAACCACTTTCCTGGTTCTGCTGGCTACACTACTCATAACACAGGCCAGGATGCTGTTAGCCTTCTTGGCCACCTGAGCCCCCTGGTGACTCATGTTCAGCCAGCTGCCAACCAGCACTCCTAGGTCTTTTTCTGCTGGGCAGCTTTCCAGTTACTTATCCCGAAGCCCGGAGGATTGTATGGGATTGTTGTGACCCTGGTACAGCACACACTTAGCCCTGTTAAACCTCACACAACTGACCTTGGCCCACTGATCCAGCCTATACTGATCCCTTTGCAGAGCCTTCCTTGTGCATGTCTAAGTGGTGCAGCAGGGCACCGACCAACTCCTCCTGGACTATTGAGGCCCTCTGGGCCTCATTGTGTTCCCCAACCCGACTTTCCTGCTCAGGGGGCTCGGTGTCTAGCAAACAACTGGTCCTACTTCTAAAGAGTGAGGCAAAGAAGGTACTGAGTACCTCAGCCTTTTCCTCACTCTTAACCACTGTGTTCCCCTCTGAATCCAACAAAGGACATAGATTTTCCTAAATCCTCCCTTTGTTGCTAATATATTTGTAGAAGCATTTCATCACAACAGCCTGTAACTTCTCTTAATTACTAAAGGAAAGAAAATTGTCCTTCAGAGATTCTTCTTAAGTGGCAAAAAATGAAAATTTACTTCCATGTTTTCCTTCACTGCAATACCAATGTAAAATTTTGTCTTTTGGTGTTCTTAAAGAACCACATTGCAAGCATACAGGAATTTTTTTTCCCCCTTCCTTATAAAAGACCTTCCACTGTTTGGGGGCCTTTTTAAAAACAAGATGTACAGGAAGTAAAAAGCTACTTTGAACTTATTTATTCCATCTCTTTGGGGCAGCTGACCTCCACTTCACAGAAGAGTAGGGTCTATGTTCCCTGCAGAGCTGAGGAGACTATAAAGATTAAGCTGGGCACGGAGTAGAACATAAGTAATTTTCCTGGAGAATCAAGAGAGGGGAAGCCAGGCAGGGGACTGCAATTACAGCATAACTCTGGAGCCACCCAGTATCATCTTGAAGACAAGAACATTGACAATCATTTTCTTTTATCATTCTCAGTATCATGGTATGCCTTGACTAAGACAACTTCAGTATGGTTTCAAACTAATAGCAAAAATAATATGTAGTCTGCAATACAAAATGGGTTTGTGTCTGAGTCTATAGTTCAGGTTAAATAAGGGTTCTTCAGGTTTGACAGTCATTTCAGATTCAAGTGTGAGTGTAAAATGAAAAGGCCATTTTTGAAGCAATGCCCTATGTAGATTTTTTATATTGATTAATCCTTTTCAAAAGGATCTTTTCTTTGCATGGAAAGAACAGAGGCATCCAGAAAAGGAGCTAGTTAAGAAACAGCTACTGCACAAGGGCTTCTTTCACAGCAGCAATTTGCCTGAAGTCCTGAAGCATCATAAGAGCACAGGCAGTTACACTGGCCTCACTTCTGGAGGGCTATTTGCTCTGCCCTTTCCATTTCGAATGAAGTGGTGGGGCACATCCAGCACACACAAGAGTTAATTGCCAGTCAGCCCTGGGAAGTTGCTAAGCAACGTTGCTGGGCCCTGGCATCAGCTCAGGCACTTCTGCTGTCACATGATGCTTGTGGTCCAGCACCTTCCCTGCACAGTGCAGTGGGGAAGTGCTCTGAAAACCTAACTCCCTCCCTCGGATTCTGTTGTCTCATTAAGCTCACCTAATGAAAGTAACTACTTCGTAATTTAGTTCCAGTTGTTTAAAAGTTATTCTACATATAAAGTTTGTAGACTAAAACCAATGTGTTCAGCTAATACACATTAATTTTCAATGTTTACATCCATCACTCTGACTTCAGATGAGCTGATTGGCTTTTATGATTTTAAAGGATTATTGTAATAAGTCAACATTAGCATTGACATCATGCAGCTCTGAAATGAGAGAAACATCTACTCAGTCACTGAAGGAAGCCTGCTTTACAGAATTGAGCCTGTGATTTTCCAATCAATTACCCCACCTTTTCCAGCCTGTTATCCTAATCAAAAACAAGACCATCAGGGAACTCGGAAACTTTGAGTAAATCAACAAGTACTGAAATCATTACAAATGCAGGACTGTGTACTCAGTCACCTCAGCCTGAGTAAAGATCAAGAATTCTGGGCTATATCATCTGCTCTTAATAGAGGCACAGCACTAGTCCATTTTACCCTGTGTGTGGGAGGTTAAAGTCCTGAATACCCTTGAGACAGCAGCAAAATTCCTAAACAGTAACACTTGTATTGTTATATCTATTCACAGAACAAATCATTCTGGGTCTGCAATTTTATGAGTTAAAGTCCTGCAGTGATTTTGAAGTCTGACTGAGACAATGGCATTTAGCGTGTTTGCTTTCTGCATGGAGTCTGATGTCATGCAAAGTAAAACTCACATTGCAGGTTCTCTCCCTTGCCAGGGTGCTCGTATTGTCTTGCTTTTTTTTCACCTGACTGTACTTATAAAACTTGTAGAAATTTAATTATTGTCAAGTTTGTCTGCACTTGGACTGCAGTGATGGGTTGGAAAGATAAGGTAAGATTAAAAAAAAAAATATGAGTAAAAAAGTTTCTATTCTCTAGACAATCAGTTTAAAATCCTAGCAACCACAAGGAATCTTCTTTCATACAGGTTCCCTGTTGTTCTAGTTTTCACTGGGATGGAGCTAATTTTCTTCATAGCAGCTGGTACAGTGTTGTGCTTTGGATTTCATGTGAAAATAATGCTGATAATATAGCAGATGTTTTAGTTGTTGCTAAGTAGCACTTACCATAGTTAAGGATTCTTCACTTTTCCACTGTGCTCCAGTGAGCAGGTGCACAGGAAGCTGGGAAGGGACACGGCTCCCTGGCTGCTGGCCCCAACTAGCCAAGAGGATGTTCCATACCACAGAGCATCATGTTCAGTATATAAACTGGAAGGGAGATGGCAAAGGAGGAGCAGATCAGTTGGTGGGTGGTGAGCACTGTGCATTGTGATGCATTGTGCATCACTTTTTTTTTTTTGTCCCATTACTTTTTCATCGCAATTATTACTATTTTTCTTTCTGTGTCAGTTAATAAATTGGTTTTATCTCAACCCACGAGTTGGGTGGAGCTAAACCACTCTATCAAATGGATGTGAATTTCAGCCTGAAGAAAAAACCTTGAATGAAGAGGTTTGCATCTAAATTGTAAAGCTCTCCATTAAAGCGGTTTGCTACTCAGTCCTTTTGGGATAAGCATTTTGGATAAATATTTATAATTCTCACTTTCTAAGTCCATTTATAGGACCTTCTTAGGAAGTTTAGCTAACAAGTTTAGCTAAAATCACTGTTTTAACATATTTAAATTTTCAACTTCTTTGAAATTTTGGATTCTTGAGAACTGTCATGGGCAGTGCAGGCCATCAGCAGCATAAATTTATGTTTGCTGGTGCTACAAATGCTTTTCCTCATTGCCTGCTCTAAGTTTTTCAGGAATACTTTGCAGCACTATAGCAGTTTGCAGGACACAGGTGGAAATGGCTACTCTCAACTCATCCCTTTTTATAAATTTGTTTATATTGTGTTTACATTCAGCCACATCTCGAAACTATTCTCAGGTAAAATCTGAACATTTTATGATATTTAGGTACAATTTTTATTATTATTTTTTTTAATCTTAAACCATATCCCTGAGCACCACATCCAAACAACCTTAAACACATCCAGGGTTGGTGACTCAACCACCTCCCTGGGCAGCTCATTCCAGTGCCTGGCCACTCTCTTCCTGAAAAACTTTTTCCTAATGTCCAATCTAAACCTACCCAGTCTCAGCTTGAGGCCATTCCCCCTTGTTCTGTCTCCAGTTACCAAGAGGAGGACCTAGTGCAGGTCACGCAGGAACACATCCAGACAGATCTTGAAAGTAACATCAAAATATTTCCAGGATCAGTCACATTTTAATGATGAGTACAGCAGAGTATAATGCTGACTAGCATCTTGTACAGTGACAAGCATGCAAGACTCCAGTGGAATTCTGGTTTTGTTCAGGTTAATGGGAGTTTTACCGCTGGAAATGGAATCAGGATTTATATTTATGTGGTTTTGGTTTGGTTTTTTTGTTTGTTTGATTTTGATTTCGTTTGTTTGTTTCTGTGACTTTTTTTTTTTTCATATTTACGCCACTGGACCCCACAGAAGACTGAGAAAAATCCAACATGCTCTATTTTTGTTGTTATTTTATTTCTCCCTATCTTATACTCAGTGTTTTTTAAAGTTCAGTATAATGCTTCTCAAATATCCTTTACTTAATTTCTTGATGAAAAGACTCCTTGCATCCTGTTATTGTTCACATAGTAATTACAGACTTCTTCTCAGCAGACAGAAAATATATTGTTCTTTTTATATTTGGTATGTAGAGTCTGGAGTAACTCCGAGGTCAATAGCACTGCGTCTTGGCTGGCAGCTAAAAGCTGTTCTTCATCACCCTCTTAGTGCATAAGTGGTTAGCTTGTGGGACTGGTAATGGCATAAGAAGCCTTTTCCAGAAATGTGCTGGAAGGGGGCTCACAAGAACATCGAGTTAAAATTCCACTTTACAAGTAGAAAATCTTTCGCCTCGGAGATCAATCCCTTTCCACGTATCATTGAATCACAGCTATGAAAGATGACTTTTCTCTGAGGCTAATAAAAATACTTTGCCTTCTGACATACATTACATTGTAGTTTAAAAACAACAAAAAAACCTCCCAACAAAACAACAAGATGATATCACACACACACACACAAAATTCCCAGTGAAAGGAATTAAATTATTTCCCAAGAAATTTAACATCCCTCATTCCCCAGGTAAAGTCCCCAATCCCTCATGTCTAATGTCACAAATTGGTGCATGAAAAAAACCGTGAAAACAAAGGGTATTTTCACCCATAAAATGATTGCACAGTAGTGGTGTTTTCTACATTGGTCATGGCAGGGAGATGACAGGGTTTTTTTTGTTATTAAACGTGCTACATGTAGTAATCACTATCAACTCAGTCCTGCTTTCACCAAATAAATGAATCCTATTTGTACTGCTTAACTACTGATGGCATGCTGAACATTAAACTAAGCAAAGAGAAGATAGAGTGAGACCCCAGTCCCACTGGAAATACTGCAAGTGTTAAAAATTTTGCTGACTTCAGATAGGTAAAATGTTTCATTTGGGCCTTTGCTCAGGGATTGTGGATCTTAGAGACTAGCAGACATGGGACTGAGAAATGCATACTTGGATTTAGGTGCCCATTTAGGCTTTGAAATAAATGGTCTAATTTTGAAAAGCATTGAGTTCTTAGCATCTAAAGCTGATGAGACCATTCCAATGAACAGTCACTGTAGCTCATTCTAACCTACACAGACCAATGACTATTTACCCCAGGTAAGCATTGTTCACTTTTTCAAAGAGTTCGCAAAAAAGATTTGAGTAAAAAAAAGTGACAAACCCCCAGCTTATTCAGAAAGGATATTGTAGAACTCTTCTCTTTGATATTTTCTTCCCCTTGTGTTCAGGTATGAAATAAAATGAGGATTCACAATTTGACTGCAGAATTACAAGCAGATGAGAATCAGTGACCTGTTCTCTGCTGCATGGCCTAGATCCTCCACTGGAGGACAGAAAAGTGATAGAAAAATAGTAGAAAAATAGAAAGAGAAATGCAGTAGGAAATATTACTCTGAAGCATAAGTTGAACATACTGTTGAGAAAGGGTATTCTGTATCATATCAAACTCTTCCCCTTTTTTCTTCTGTGTGTGGTAGGAAAGCATTCTGATGATCAAAGCTATTGAGTTTTAAGTGTCTTTCACAGACTAATAAGATACTGAACATAAACTTCCCATAAATAAGAACAGAAAGTCACTGTAGCAGTGGGAAGATGTTAAACATATATGTAAAAAAGGCAAATAAAGAGAAAAAATGATTGATGGAAGACATTAAATACCTTTAAAAGTATGCTGTTTTATAACACAATGGTCATGGGTCTAGATGATCTTCCAGGTCTCTTTCAACCTAAACCATTCTAGGTCAAAACAGAAAATTTTCAAGTCAGCATTTTATCTGGTCCTTAGTAGTTCTGTATGAATTAACAACCTCAAGTTTACTCCATAAACTTTAAGTCAGATGGATTTAAATTTCTCTGTTCTTTGAAAAGTGGCTGTCATCTGCCTCTATGTGTGTTTACTTAGTGAGAGCTAACTTGCTATTAAAAATGTGGCAAAAGTGGCTTAACAGAAGTCATCTTTTAAGCCCATTTGAATTGAACCACAGCTGTCTTGTATAGATGCACTTAAATCAGTGTATACCTGCCATGTAAAACCCCATCTTTGAATTAAGCTAAATTCATACAAGCCAAATGTAAATTAATTTAACTGTGTCTACATGCGAATTTGCTTCACATTTAATGAAATTGATTTAAAGAAACAATCCCAGTGAAACCACTGCCACTTTCTTTTGCAGTCAAAGCCTGTACCATCCTGATTTATTTGAAACTAGAAATCTTCTAGCATACATACTGAATAGCCAGCATAGCTCTGCAGATGCACTGTTGAACAGCAGCCTGAATTCTTAGTCTTGTTATGGATTTGGCTAATAAATTTTCCTGCATGAAGCCATGTTTCTCCCTCAGTGAGATATAACCCATATGTTTGTCTTCCCAAATAAGATTTTTTTTTTTTAGTCTAATTTAATCCAAACAGGACTTCACTCTGTGTTTTTGACCTTCCAGAAGTCGCAAAGGTTCCTCATACCAGCAGTTATATTCTTAATGTAACAGTCAAGCTTTTCAGTTCAATTTATGAACATACAAAAAAAGAAAATGTTATATTCAATCAGAAGAAATGACCATGTATCTTCTAGCCAAGATGTTCTGGTAGGGCTTCTATTCTACCTAGGAAACTGATGCTTCCATCAATTTATGTCTTCAAGTGACAGCAGTCTTCATATCAGTCCTGATTAAACAACAATATTAGTTCTAGGATTGTGGCTCTAACCATTTCTACTTCTGGAAACTGTAAAGATTAGTTCACCCTCATGCATATACTTTATCCTTTAGTGCACTGAGTTCTGTTTTCCTATCCAGAATTTGTGTTTCTTATATATGTGAATCATTTAAATGATTCTTTTCTTTTTCCTTTCCTTTCCTTTCCTTTCCTTTCCTTTCCTTTCCTTTCCTTTCCTTTCCTTTCCTTTTCCTTTTCCTTTTCCTTTTCCTTTTCCTTTTCCTTTTTCCTTTTTCCTTTTTCCTTTTTCCTTTTTCCTTTTTCCTTTTTCCTTTCCTTTCCTTTTTCCTTTCCTTTCCTTTTTCCTTTCCTTTCCTTCTACAGGGCAATACTAGACTCATCATTTCACATTACCAAATCCTAATGAATTGTTTCTGTAGTATATCATGTGTTATTTGTCTGTGGTGGTTTCCTCTTTGTTGTTCTGACTTGAAGTTTTCTATAAGCACTCTAAATGGAACTTCAGTGAAAACACAGGTCTGGAAAGAAGAGAACAGATGCAAAGCACAAGGCGCAGCATCAACTCATGCTAAAGATACACCAAGTGCAAATCTGTCTGCCAGCCAGTGCCCTCTCAGGGCTGTCATTCCCAGCAGAGTGTGAGCATACCATTCTCAGTATAACACTAACACAAGCATTCAAATGCTTTGAGACTTTTAAGGGGGAAAATGTGGAAAACTTTCTTGGATTTGCAATGAGAAACCCTCCTTATTTCAAGCTTCTCCTATCTGTCTCTGATTAGACCCAACCTTCCCCATCCTTGTCCTTTGTATGCATTTTAGGTCTATCAGCCCAGTCTCTCAGGTCAAAATAGCCCACTATCCTGCTTTCATCTCCTCTTCCCCATGTTTCTCACCCCAGATCTTCCTGCTTCACCAAGACAGGACACAGTCACCTGTCCTTACCCCGCACTTGGCCAGTGCCTGTTGCCACTTCTTCCTTCAGTCTCATGCCCTCTGGAGTCTCTGAAAATGGTTTAATTATCAAACTGTTGGCCCATGAAGCAAAGGCAAATGACATAAGAAATAATTTCATTTAGAGATGAAGTATGTTTTCAATTCAGCTGGTGACCTGCAAGGAATTCAGATCATTGAGAGGACTTACTGAGCAGAAGGCTTAGGAACTCCTGCTCTAGAATGCATTTCCAAGGTTAATTCGACTATAAAGTTTTTCTTCCCACATATGCAACTTTCAAATCTGTAGAAAGATTTTACAACCCATTGGGCTGGCAAAATCTTCTGTGAATTCCTTAGCTGTGCACTTTGGCTTGACTTCATCTTTCATCCAAGACATCAGTTCTATTTCTGTTCCCTAACCCATCTATTTTTACACAAGGACTTTGTGTATCACATTCTGAGCTGTGCTGTCCATCTTCCCTTCATTCAAACATGCAGTTTCCAGAGCTTTCTCTTCACAAAAACCTCTGTCTCCTGTCACTCTGTTTCCAAGCTAGCAGCATCTCCTCTCAGTTCTTACTTACACCAATGCTATTGTCTTGAGTCTCTACCTGGCACTTATCCCACTACTTCCAGGCATGCATGTCTTCTCCTTGCTGCCCTGTTTTTCTTTCATAAACATTCTTTCTCTTGATATTGTCAAATATAGCTCCCTCCTTCTGTAAGTTCTGATGCAGAATAGGAGCCATGCTAGCTCTGTTCCAACACCAACTTTTGCCATGCTGCTTGTTACTGCTGCTACTCACTGGTTGCCATCACATCCAGTAGAAGTAAAGCATTTCACAGTGACAGCAGTGTAAAAGCATACACTAATTATTTTTAAATTCCAGATAAGGTTTCTTGTATGTCTTTGGAGTATTTGTATTCTAGCCTGTCCGAGGAGGCTCTTTAAATTAATTTTTATCCAAAGTCAGAAAAAGAAATGGAATAATTTGGGATTTTTTTTTTTTTTATGTTTCCAAATGCTGCATGCTTCCCAGTATCTCAGATAGAACTATGCAATTAGACAATTTTAAAGCTCGTCAAAGCTGCAGACAGTACAAGGGCAGACAATACATCATAGACATAACACATTAGGGTGAGTATTACAGTTATAAAATAAAAGGAGAAGGGCTTAACAGGCAAAGGAGTGAATCAAGGACAGAAGGGGGAAAAGAGGGGTGAAATTCTTTCATCTGTCTCAGTGGTTCTTGAACAATTGTATCTGTTTGCATGCTCCAAGTGGTTTTGAATTTGTCTCATTGCTCTCTAGGGTGCAAAGCTGCGCTTAGAGTGCTGCTTTTCAGGACAGCCAAACACACTTTTTTCTGTTCTGGACTGAGGCTTATTTCTCTGTTTTCTGTAAATTCATGCACAGGCAAAGTCTCTGCAGCTGTTAAAGTTGTTGTGGCCTCCCACAGTACATTTCAGCAAATAAACACAGTGAACACATTGCTTTTTTTCCACAGAAGTTTGTCTGTTAAAGGCCACTTTAATCACAGAATGGTAGGGGTTAGAAGGGACTTCTGAAGATATGTAGTCTTACCCCCTTACCACAGCAGGAACACTTAAAGTAAGTTCCATAGGAACATTGTTCCTCCAAGCTGCCTGACTGCTGGACAGTCCTGGGCCATCCTTACCAGTGCCCTATTTTCTTTATTGAGGCACTCTCAAGCATTACAGGTAAAAGGTCTTTGCCAGCTTCAAACTCCATAGTGTGTCTGATAAAGCTGATAGCTATATTTTCATATGAAGCTGACTACAAGCCATAGAAAGCCTTTATTACAAGATGCATTTTGAGCCTTTCAAGAGGGACCTGCTTTCATAAAGAGCTTCAGGCTGGTGCAGTTGTTCATTAGCAAAGTGTTGTGGGGTGTACTGGGACTAGTGACAGTTCAGGAGTATCTGATCTAGTTTCTTAATTATCACTACAGTAATAAAGGCAGCAATTCAGAACAGTGTTCAGCATGGGGAAAGGGAGAACACATTTGCCACTTTGCCTATAATAATTTGGATTTCTTCGAAATAATAGACACATTGCTAACTAGAATTACACAGGAGACCTCTGCAAGTTAGGAGGGTATATGTAGAGGCAACAGAAAATATAGACATTTATGTAGAATATCCATTTTTGTACTTCAAAATCTTTTTGCAGCAGCTCAGAGACAGATGACACTCCCTGTTCACCTCACTGAGGGAACTTAGAGTTTAAATAAGGTTTCTCTAGCTAGTTAAAATTTCTTGGCAGTTTATTACCTTGGTCCTTAATTACATTCATTTCCCTGTGGAGTTTCCTTTGAGGGAAATTCTTCATTACATAGCTGCTGGGAGATTTCCAACAATTCACATTTTTCCCAATTAATTTCAGACTCAAATGTTGACTCATTTTGAGAATGAAGTGATAATAGGGCTGAATTTCTGGTTTAGAGAATTGCATATATGTACCATTGGGTATTACTCAGTATATACTATTAATTTATGCCCCTTTGGGTGACTTCGTAATGTCTGCTGTCTAGATGAACTTTCAAAGTTTTTGCTTCAGAAACAAATTAAGGTGAATAATGTGATGATGGCTTAATGCCTCTGAAGATAATGAAAGTGTCAGAGACTCTATACCTCATGATGTGAGACACTGATGAGAATGCAAGATCTGAGTGCTAGAATTAAGCACAGGATGAAGCCCAAAAGTTTGTAGATAATGTAAGCCCACACACTATAATGCCTGGTTTACATGCAAAGGTACAAATAAGTTGTCAATATCTGTCAAATATTTGACAAGTAAAAGTCATAGTGGATGCAAAACAGAACTCAAAACCATTTTCAGGCTCACTGCTAGGACTCGTTCTGTCCGTATCAGTTTCTACCCAGTCATCTACCAGCATAGTTGAAAAGAGATACCTATTGAAGTTAAAACATAGCATGACATCCCTGCTTCAGTCAGGGAGCATAAAAATACTAGGGTTTTCCTAAATGTCACTCCCCAAAAATAATTCTCGAACTGTCCAAGTACCTTATAAGAAAAAAAACCTTCAAGGCGTGGCGTCTGGATCCCTGTGACAATGTCCTCTATGCTTTTCTTACATTCAAACTGCTAACATACTGCCCTCTCGTACCATGATGAAAGATTCTGTCCTGCACCACCATAGCTCCTGAAAATTTTTGAGTAAGTAGCCACACCAGTGCGCTCAAATGCAGCAGGGCCTCATGTTCTGAGAATCTAAATACTTCAGTTGAGACTGAAGAAAAAAAAAAATCAAAGGAATTTAAAGTAAGATATAGAAAAGCTCTAAACAGGTAGAAATCACAGTACTTGATAGCTCAGCAACCTGTTTATATCTATTCGCTCTCAGCCTCTCCACCAGTGGATCATTCCGGTTTTTCACACCTCACATGGTGGCATTTTGCAAGATCACCTTTTTCCTGTGGTTCAAACATGTGGACTCACAAGCATCTTGTGAACTGAGGGAAACCAGACAGCATGGCACTGAGGGGGTTTCTGCAGGCACTGCACTTCAAAAGCAAAGTTAGCGCTTTCCTGCAGGGAAACCATTTATTTGGTGTACTTCAGTGCTGAGATAACATTGTGCCACCTGCAAACAAATTATCTGTATTGATCCCTCCAGTTAGGTATGCCTGCCAACGTGTCATTAACTCCCTGCCACAGCTTGAAGAGCCAAAGAAACCCTGTGTAACTCATAACACCATTTAAATGCATCCTTTGTACCATAAGAAGCCTGTGGAATTTGATCCTATTTTTAATCTCTTCCAGGACCATTTCATATTCAAACATGTAGTAAATTTGCTATACCTATTCCAGGTGATAGTAAAGAATGTGCTTGGAGCAGAAATGGTGTTAGTCATAGCCACTAGTTAAGTTTTTACATACAAGTAGGATAGGCAACTGTAACAGCCTGTCCCAGGTTGGGAACTATAGGGTTAAAAAAGTCCTCTAGGGACTAGAAGATTGTTATTCCATCCCATAATTCTGCTATCTCTTCATAAGCTCACGGCAAGGCAGTTTGTTCTCCTTTCCTCCCCCTCCAGCCTTGTGTTGGGCAGGAGCTGTGTTATCAGGACAAACATGTAAGGATAGGCCTGGTTTGGGGCCTCCAGAGGCTGTGCTTAGGCCTCTTGGATGGCAGAGGCATGGGTGGGGGAGGATTGAAGCACTGGGGATGATAGATTTAGTTTTGGGTTGGGGGAAAATTCAGGGGAGTTCGCTTATGGATTCTGTATCTGCCTTGTAATTTCTATCTGTAACTCTCTCCAAATATAATTCTGTTTTTTTCTCCAATTCATTTGAGAGCTTCACTCTGTCGGCTCTTTAAACCCACGACACAACCAGAAAGAGCTTGGTGTGAAAAAAAATCCAAAACACGTAGAAACTCATGGGTTGAGTTGACTTCCTAGTTCAGGAGAGACACGGACCTGCTAGAAAGAGTCCAGCAGAGAGTCACAAGGATGACTGGGTGACCTGAGCATCTCCTCTGTGAAGACAAACTGAGAAACCTGGGGCTGTTTGGAGAAGAGAAGACTGAAAGGAGATCTGATCAATGTGTACAAATATCTGAGGGGTGAGTGTCAAGTAGCTGGGGCCAAGCTCTTTTTGGTGGTCTGCAGCAATAAGACAAGGAGCAGCAGTTAAAAACTGGAACATAGGTTTCACCTCAACATGAGGAGAAACTTCTTTAGAGTGAGGAACAGGCTGCCCAGAGAGATTGTGGAGTCTTCTCTGGAGATTTTCAAAACCTGCCTGGATGCATTCCTGTGCAATCTACCCTAGGGCATCCTGCCTTGGTAAGGGGGTTGAACTCGATGATCTCTGGAGGTCCCTTCCAACCTCTAAGGTTCCATGATTCTGTGACTGTCCATGGCAGGGCAGTTGGAACTATACATGATACTTGAGGTCCCTTCCAACCCTGACAATTCTGTGATTCTATGTGACCCTGCTGTGGATATTCAATCCCACGCTGCTGTTGTACCAGCTTCAAAATGAAAGTGCTGGCTGGAGCAAAGTATTTGTGGGGCTTGAAGCTCAGATTGTAGCAGGAGAGGCTTCCTGTTCTGGTTGCTGTTTTCAGTTTCTGGGTTTGGGATGTTGGTTTGTCTTCTGCTAGGTTGGTGTGGGACAGGAGTGGTGGGTGGGTTAGTTTCCTGGATTCTGCTGCTGCTGCCACTGCATTGGGCTGCACTTTTTCTGCAGACAGGCTCAGGTAATTGTGCATTGCATTATCTAATTGTTCTCATTAAAGCTCTTTAGCTCAACTCTTTATCTTCCCCTTACTTTCCCTTCCTTCTATGTTGTGGGAAAGCAGACTGCTAACCCATTATGAGCACAAATATTATTCATCTTTTTTTTTTTATTTCTGCAAAGGATGCACTTTGTAACCATCTTTGATTTAAAGCTGGGCTGAATGTTCATGGAGAAACATGGCTTCCTCTGCTTAGTCTATTTCCTTTAAAAATCTGATCTCTCTTCTTGCTTGTCTTTCGCCTAGACCTTTAAAAATAATCGTCTTAATACTGTGTTAATACAGTTTGGGGGGTTTTATTATAGGATAAGTGCATTCTTTTTAAGGAAAATGTTCCAGTCAGTTCCCAAGGTTCAGCATTCAATGTTTGTTTAGAAGACAATAGCCTACCAAAGGAGTGGGAGTAGACAGTTTCAGAGGTTGCTTTTCTCTGTCCTCAGTAATTCTTCCAATTGCAGAATAACCTCTTCTGAAATTCTCCAATATGTTGGATTTAACATAGCTGTTTCTCTTCAGCTGGCTACAAAGCTCTGGCACTTGATCCATTGTCAGAATTCTCCCTTTGATGCTATTCTTCCATAGTATTGGTGCTTGTGAGGCCATTCCACTTCTAGTTGGGAAATTCTGTCTTCTTGAGTATGGAAAGAGGGAAAGAGTCACTTTCAATCACTTGAGCTTGCACCGGATGATTACCTACTCACCCTTTTAAGGTTTTGAGGGAGAGGACCATCAATAATTCCTGTGCTGCGTGCAAAAGGATAGGGTACAGAAAACATCACAAAATCAGTAGAAACAAAGGGAAGTCTTAAAGTAATATGCTGAACTGCATGTTCAGCATGCATTCCATTTAGCAGCTGAATTCCTTGCCCCAGGAAATTGTGGGTGTCACCAGTTTACACAGCTTAAAGAGGACATTTGACAGGTTAATATAAGAGAAATACAATCACACGTTGTTAACCACAAAGGATGCCCTTGAGCCACACACTCTTAGAAACTGGAAGAATATTGCAGAAAAATAGCATACCATGTTTACTCTGAGATTCATGCTCCCCTCTAGACAAGTACTTTTGGCTACTGTTGGAAACTAGGTCCTGGCAGACATGGACCTTTGGTCTGACTCAAGACAGGTGGTTTTACATTCCTGAACAAGTAACCATCATCTAAGCATCTTTATTTTTGGCATGCATTCTTTCATGGAATGGAAGGTCAGAGGCCAAAATGGAACATAAAGAATGAGGGATAGGAGTTCTCTAAAGTGTTGTGGTTTTCTTATCAAAATTTCAGGTACTAGATGTGCTTGGGTACTTTGAACACATTTCATCTTGCCTTTTCTTCCCCTTTAATCTAAACTTACCTATCTAGAGAGTCCTGAATTCCTTTAAACTAACCTAGCTAAAGAATCTATATTCGGATCAAGGTCACTGTAGGGTCCCTTTGCAGTCAATGAAGAATGCTAGACACCTGGGGTGGGTGATTCATGTCTTAGGTGTGCTGCATCTCCCTCAGGAATTAACTATGTAGGAAGCCTAACACAACCTTGTTCCTAATTTAAGCACATCAGCTAAGTGTCTAACTTGTTAAGGCTTTGACTTAGGTAGAAACAGAACTTACTATCCTTGTACCTTATACCCTTTTAGAGGTTTATTATTTGCATGTGTCATGAAGAGTCATCAGCTCTTTCAAACTTCTAATCCACAGCAACTACACCACAGCTATTGTGACACAAACATAACATCAAAATCTATAATAAAATACACAGATCTTTGGGATCTTCCATTTCCAGATAGCTTTCCTATACAAAGAAGATTATTAGGATAGAGCAGAACAATAGCCATAATACAGTACTTGAAATCAATGTTTTTCTACATTGAATGAACACAGGTCCTGCTGTAATATGTGGCTAATAATTCTTCAGTTTCTAAGTACAGAAAGAGACAGCCATAAGGACTTCATTTGCCATACTATTGTTATATCTGTTTCTATCGGAATTCTTTTCTGATTTAGAAATAGAGCTAACTTTGTACACAATAAAGTGTTGTCATGATAACTTAATTTTGCATTTTTCTGGGAAAAAAAAAGGCAGATGCATAACTGAGGTTTCCTGTAAGCAGTCTCATGGAATGTGACTCTTTCAAATGAGCACTCAACAATTCTTACTTGCAATACACACAGAGCAGCAATACAGTTACTGTTGATTCCATTTTGGAAGCATTCAAGAATTTACAATATTGCTTCTGCCACCCACAGCACAACTCTAGAAACCATTCATACCAATTTTACTTTTTCCCTCCGGAATTTCACTAGATGAGCAAGACCGATTTTGAGTTCTCAGTTCTGGCAATAGCCAGAGTTAAATGCTGTTTTTCAAGATTTTATCCGTTCAGTTTTGATTTTATGAAGGGGACCATTCATATAACTTTGTGCAGAGTTTTCATAGACGGTTTATCCAAAAGGGATTGTTCTCAGTGGTGCTTTCATGTTCATGTCTGGGACATTCAGTTACTCTCATTTTGAGAGAGAGGACTCCTTTTCAAGTATCCTCAGATTTAACGCTGAGGCTCACCTGTTTCTTCATTGATATTGGCCATTCCTCTTGAGTTTGACACAAAGCAGTAACTGGAATGGACCTTCGTGTAAACACTACACTATAACAATTANCTGTGCTGGGGGCTCCAGATGATGTTATGGCCCTCTCCAGTCCCTCCAAAATTTTTTTTTTTAATGCATGGCAGTGACTTTTCATCCTAGAAGTAACCTGTCAGGAAATAGGGCACAGCTTCAGTTTAACAATGACCCCAAAACAAGATTAGTAGATCTCAACCTTGATTGTTCATTGCATCAGCGTAGTAATACAAAGAGATACCTGAACTAGGTATCTGTACTTCATTTCGCAGTTCATTTGGAGACAGATGAGGCATGGTATTAGTGTTAAAACGCCAATTTATCAACAGAAAAACCCTTTCCTAGAAAGCCATAAAGACTAGGAGCAGTTCTGATTGCCCAAGGGCTGTTTGTAGACCTCCATTCCCAGCAGTCAATTCTCAGACACGTACTGAGCGTAATGCCGGGACAGAAAGACCGAACAATCATTTCAGCCACTAAATCACAAAGGGAGCTTAGGAAGCAAGAAATGTTTGGCCAACTGTGAGTATGGCCAGGATGATGATGATGCCCTAAACAATAATCATAAGGCACTGGAACCATGGTGCTGTGTTTCCTGCAGAAAATAGCAGTTCTATCATTGTCCAGCTTTTCCACATTTTCTCTTGGTGTTCTCCAAAGGTCTCCTACTCCAGCACCAATTCAGCTTTACACAGCTTTAGTTGGAAGGCCTCACAGCAGCTCAGCCGTGGCCTGGGAGAAGTGCCAGCTCTTCTTAGCAGGCCTGACAAGGCAAAAGAAACACCAAGAGAAACACATGTTCTTGTACAGCTCCCGGAAGGAAGCCTCACCAGCAAAGACTAATCATAAATCACAAAAATAGAGCTGCAAAAGACCTCAGGATGTCATTTAGTTTGTCGCTTTGCCTAAGGAAGAATCAACTGTATCTACCTCATTCAAAACAAATGGTGGTACAGGCTGCTAGAAAACACTTCCAGTGATGGTTTCAAGGGTATAGCCTGCCTGCCTACATTCTGGAAACTTTCTTTTTGGAATCTTTAACCATTCCAACTACAGATTGAAACCCAGTGGGCTGAATTGAGCACCAATGAGCTGCTGCCTCTTTCAGCATTTTCCTTGAAATACTTTTTCTACAATGACTGACAAATGTCCATTCAGGTCAGTAAGTTGAAAATTGAAATGTCATTGTTAACTAACTCTTACATTTTAGAATGATCAAAATTAGGGGACTTAATGGAAACTGAACAGGGTGTTGAAATCTTTCAGATCCTAGCTATTCCAGAGCTCCAATCTCACCCATGTTCTTCTCTTTAGAAGCTTAAGTGCTCTGTTTCAACCACATAGAGGAATTTCCCATGGGAAAGTAACCAGTCTTTGCTGCAGTAATGAAAAGTAAAGGCATTTTCCTGTCCATTTACATAACATGCCACTGCAATTTTAATACTCAATAAGCAAGAAACCTTCCATAAAGTACTCTTAAAAAAATGGAAACAAATCTGATCTGTGGTGTGGTATTAATTAAATGCATCAGTTACCTGCTTCTTCTTGGAAAAAGGCTGTTGCTGGACTGAAATGTGCCTCTTGAAGCAAATTCTGTTTTGCTGATGAGGTGTGGTTATTGCACAAGTAAGTTGTTGCATAAATTGTGAGATGCTACCTAACAGAACAGTGTCCACTTTATCTCAACACTTTTCAATGCACTCTCTGTGCCACAGTGTAGGTGATATGGCTCAGCTCGCTATCTTTAACTAATGATGATAAGTAGAATAAAAGTTAGGTTTCTTAACAAAGACCTAAACATGTTTTAACTTAAATGTATTTATACACAAACTGTGCTGCCAGCAACAATTTTTATTTTATGTTTTTTGAAAGAGACTCCTGGAATTCAGAATCCAAAGACCATTCATTACCTTACCAGATGTAGGTGAGAATTTAGCTACATCTCCTTTCCTTCATTTTTTTCCCTTATGATGTTCCCTTATCTTTTCTTTTGTCATAAATAGTTGTATCACTTTTAATAAATAAATATCCTTAAAGAAACTACATCAATTTCTTTTGCATGCCAGCTAGAAGAAAAATAGCTTTCCCCTTCTCAAATTTCCATGTAATTTCTCTGCTTTTTTTTTCCCCTTTGTGTCTTTCTGCTTGGAAGTCTTATTGCAAATCAATATTCAAAATCTCCAAAAGAACATAGCATTCTGAATAGCAAAAAAAAAAAACCAAAACCTTGATATGATAAATGTCTTCCAAAGAGATTTCTTTTTATGAGCATATAAACACAGAATTTTTCATCAGCATATTGAAACTCAGAACCACATATGACTCTAAGCCTGTCATTATTTATAAAAATAATGAAGCCTTACATATGTCATTGCTATACACTCCTGATTTCATTTACTGGAGGTACAAGCAATGCTTAAACTCTGTGGTCTTTAGAAAAAAAAGTGCTGTTTTATTTGTTACAGTGCCTACCACAGCCTCATCTGCATCTGTGGCTTAGACTCAAAGACAATATACCTATAGCAAATTAGAATGAGAAAGCCACTTGGTTCACTTGAGACTAAAGGCTTTTACTTTGTTCTGCACCAGCATCTGAGCAGTTACCATCATGCTCACAGAGACAGAGGTGATCCTTGGCCTAGAAGCTTCAGAATCACAGAATCACAGAATTAACCAGGTTGCAAAAGACCTTCAAGATCACTGAGTCCAACCTATCACCTAACACCTTCTAATTAACTAAACCATGGCAATAAGTGCCTCATCCAGTCTCCTTTTAAACACCTCCAGGGATGGTGACTCCACCACCTCCACAAGCAGCCCATTCCAATGCCAATCACTCTTTCTGTGAAAAACTTCTTCCTAACATCCAGCTTAAATCTGCCCTGGCGCAGCTTGAGGCTGTGTCCCCTTGTTCTGTCACTGGGTGCCTGGGAGAAGAGACCAACCCTGCCTGGCTACAACCTCCTTTCAGGCAGTTGTAGAGAGCAATAAGGTCTCCCCTGAGCCTCCTTTTCTCCAGGCTGAACAACCCCAGCTCCCTCAGCCACTTCTCATTGGACAAATGATGAAATAATAACAGGTTTTGTCTTTTCTTTCCAGGAACTAGATGTTAGAAGGAAGTTCTTTACAGTGAGTGAGGGTGGTGAGGCACTGGCACAGGTTGCCCAGGGAGGTTGTAGCTGCTCCCTCCCTGGAGGTGTTCAAGGCCAGGTTGGACGAGGCCTTGAGTAACCTGTACTAGTGGGAGGTGTCCCTGCCTATGGCAGGGGGTTAGAACTAGATGATCCTTGAGGTCCCTTCCAATCTTACCATTCTATGATTCTATGAATGATTGTCTTGCAGTGAGTCTCCACAGAAGGTCTTAGGAGGGTCGATTAATTTTCTGATCTTTTCCACAGATTTCTTGCAAAACTTGAGAGAAATCATTCACTTTGCTTTTGTCTTGGCACTAAGCTTCAAAGAAGCAGGTCATTTAGTCCAACCCCCCACTAGGGATGTTAGATTAGGGATGTTAGATTAGGGATGTTAGATTGTCCTGCAGTAGAAGTTATGGAAACATTAGTTTCCCTCACACACTAGATTAACCAGACTAATTCAGCCAGCTGGAAGTTACGGAATGAAGCTGTATTTACAGCATGGACAAACATACAAGATATATATAAAATATATACAGATGTTTACAGTTATATACAAGTTAAAAGTCATATAGAAATTCAAAATCCCTCCTGAACAGCCAGACTGCTCAAGAGGGCTCCCAACCAACCCCCCCTCTCCTTTCCACCTCCCCTCACTCAATCTCAGAAATAAGCAGATAAATCTCTGCATAGCTCATGTGATAAATCTGCAGAGATCTGAGGTGAGATGTTAAAAAGCAACAAGGAGGGTAGAGGAAGTGGTTAGATTGGGTTACACAGGTTTCATACAAAGGAGTTAAGGCAAGATGCAACCAGACAGACAGACCGAGGAAGAAGTGAGGAGTGTCTCATCTTACATTTTGACTATTTACGTCCCTCAGCAGAAAAAATGAGTGATATAGACATTACTAATATTTTCTTTTCACAGCTAATGATCTAATTTCTCTCATTTAAATATTCCAATTAGCCTCAAACCAGCACATTCAACAATCAGTTACATAATTCGAGGTTAGATATATACTCAGTGCATTAAGAAACAGATAAAAGGCAGACATACTTCTAAGCAAAGGACGATCTTAGGAACTCATGACATAGAGTATTGAGAATGGAGTGACTCAGGCTTATCAATTTTACTAATGATTTGTTTACCAAAAATGCATTTGTTCAACAGTCACAATTCTTCACTGATTTGGCTGATAGTTTTAAAATGGGGAAAATGTTGAAAACATAAACATACTGCAATTCACTGTTTTCAAACAAGATTTTTCAGTTCTTGCTGTCAAAATTATTTTAGAGATGTCAATATTTTTTAAGAAAAAAAAAAGGCTTCAAGAATGAAAGAGAACACTTTGGTTCTGGTCAGCCAAAACATTCAGTAATTTCAAATTATTTCTTCCATAATATGTGTTGCTGAAAAAAAACCAAAACATCTCATCCAGTTAATCCCAGTAAAAAATGTAAGGCAACAGACACTCAGATGGTCTGGCTTAAAACAGGCAATTAGCAGCGAAGCTGGCATCTGTTGTTGGTTGGACTGGTTAGCTGCCTGGATGTTACTGGATATTTTTATAAGCCAAACTATTCAGAAACTTCCTCTACAAAATTTCAGAGCTTCATTGCCATGAATATAAGAGCAAATGTCAAGATCAGTCAACTTTCTCAAATAAACAACAGAATGTATAAGAAGCTGTGCCATTGTTCATGTTTACAGTTCAGTGGGTTTTTTTCAACAATTTTTTAATATCAAGGAGAAATTGGATTCTTATTTAATATCGTGTCATCTTCCTTAGAAAAGACAATGTGGTAATAAATATGAAACTGGTCGCTTTTCATATGCTTGTATTATTTAGTATTTCTCTTTCTGCGTCACTAATTACATTCAACTGTGCCTAGCATATGAAGTAATCCTGACATTCAATCAGAATTGAAAGGCTTCACTTTGATCAAGTAATTATTTCTGTTTCCAAACATGGCCCTCTACATTTTAATGGGTTCATACTAATCATAAGGGCAGAAGACAATGGTTGTCAGTGGAAATGACAGAAACATTAAGCAGGAGAAGACAGCATGGCCAGAGAGATGATTCTTCCCCCAATAAATCTTCTTGATGTCTTGGTTCCTAGGCAAGCCCAAAGATTTTGTTGGCTGTGTCTTAAAGTAGTATCCTCTTCTATGCTCTCACAATAATACACAGAAGATACTTTCTCAGCATAAATCACCCAGTTTCTGCCAAAGGCTGAGGTACTGCACACATATATCTTATATAAATGAAAGTGAATGGAGTCAATCATACCATCTTGTCTCTGCAAACTAAAGGAAAGTTCAGTTCATTCAGACTGCAGCATTGCCAACCTAGTCTAATTTCTTTCATCGTTCTCTTCAGTCTTACATGGAAGAATGAAAATGGAAAGCTGTTTTAAACACTGTATGCTCACCTTCTGGTCTCAACAAAACCCACATCTCTCTCTTTTCTCTTTGATGACTTCCACTGAGGTTTATATTTGCCTACCAATGCACAAAGCATTTGTTTTTCTATACTGTGGTAAGCTGACATTTTGGCAAAATAGTTTTTTTCTTATAAAGAAGGAATTGGACACCTTAGCAGGTTTCTTGTTATAGATAGGTGGCAAAGAAATCCAATGGCATCTTGGCTTGGATTAGAAATGCTGTGGCCAGCAGGAGTAGGGAGGTGATTGTCCCATTCTACTCGGCTCTGATGAGGCCACACCTTCAGTATTGTGTTCAGCTTTGGGCATGTCATTACAAGAAGGACGTGAAGGTGCTGGAGCCAGCACAGAGGAGGGCAACGAAGCTGGGGAAGGGCCTGGAGAATAAATCTTATGAAGAGTGACTGAGTGAGCTGGAGATGGTTAGTTTGAAGAGGAGGCTGAGGGGAGACCTCATGGCTGTCTGCAGCTACTGGAAAGGACATTGTGGAGAGGTTGCTGCTGGTCTCTTCTCACACGTAAATAGTGATAGAACAAGAGGGAATGGCCTCAACCTGAAACTATGTAGGTTTACAGTGGTCAGGCATTGGAATGGGCTGCCCAGAGAAGTGGTTGAGTTACCAACTTTGGATGTGTTTAGAAGTTGTTTGGATGTGGTGCTTGAGGATACGGTTTAAGGGTGAACTTTGTACAGTAGGTATATTGGTTGGACTTAATGATCCTGGGGGTCTTTTCCAACCAGAATGCTTCTGTGATTCTGTGATAGATGGTCCAGGTGAGCTACAAAACTGAATTTATCATAAATAATATGTACATTCTTCAGTGGAAGAAAGGCCCAAAGAGTCCCATGGCTGTTTCTGGAATTCACATCTCAGTTTTCATTGTGATGCAAATTTAAGCTGCTACAAGAGTAAAAAGAACGAGAGCAGCAATGAGTCTTGCCTGTAGATGAAGTACATGGTGTAAGTTCCTCCTAAAAATAAACCACCAGACTCACTGAAGTATGAATGCAACTTACAGAAATAATGATTTTGTATAGCCTGTGGGTCTCCCTGCTGATTTTACATTAGTAATTGTATCCTTCCAAACTCAAATAGTATTTCAGTTGGTGCTGCTCTGAAACAGCTTTATATGTACAACTACCATTTAAAAGGAAAGAAAATTAACCTTTAAAATACATTTTCTAATAAAAAATAGACACTTTCTTCCATCTGGCACTGTGGAAGTGTGGTCGAGAAACTTACATTGAAAGGAAAATAAGGACATCATTTAGGGGAGTCTGAGAGGGGGGAAATCCCATTGATGGCATAGTTTAACATAACAACCTCAAAATTAAAACATCTAGCATCATTTAGAATGCAAATAACACTTGGGATTTTGTTTGGCTTCATGATCCATGCACTGTTATTCCATAGTCTCTAAATATGACCAGAGTTAAGTATAAGTTGCAATGTGCTACATGCGTTGACTTTATGACAGTAATCTATTTTATTCACGTTAACCTGTAGCTCTTATTTTGTGTGTCACTGTGAATAATTTCAAAGATCATTTAACATAACTTATCATTTGGTTTCCTGCTGGCTTATCCTGTGGTACAATGCTATTTAATATATAGGGCAGCCTATGTGGCATGTAAAATGTTGTGCACTTTGAAAGCCAGCACAGGTGAGCTGAGCTGCCAACAATATGAGCACTGTCTGTAGAATAAGAGCCTGGTGCTCATGCTTCCTGTAGCCAGTGTGCAACAGCTGTGAAGGAGTGGAAACTCCCCTTTCCATCACACAAATGATCCATGCAAAGCTTTGATGACCTCGTATCTTAGGACCAGAATTTTTTTGTCTTGCTTCATTTCAGCTGAGGTCCATGAGAAAATCTGGAGCTCAGAATTTCTGAAAATCAGACTCTTCAAGCACTATTATTCTGCACCTATTCAAGCCAATATTCTCACAGATTTCAGTGGAAGAAGTGCAGTCCTTTGGATTTGAAAGTCTTTTCTCAAGGCAATGGCTGAGATCAATGGATCTATGTTGTGTTACATAGATCTAGACATGAAAACAAACCAACCTGGATTCTCGATCCCCTTCCCTCTTAGGTGATTTGTTTATAGCTCAGCAATCACAAAGTACCTAAACTGAACAAGGAGTGGAGGGAAAATTTAGAGATGGAGAGAAATCAAGGAACCTTCCTCTAATCTTATTTTGATGTAAGTCATGCGTAACTTTGCTGAAACCAGAGAGACAAGCTGATAGTAAAGGTGAAGAAGGGTCACAGAGAAGAAGCTAGCCGGCTAGTTGAGGATCTTTGCACCCCCTCAGTTTAATGGTACTCTTCTGTATGAAATTGGCCCGCGACTTACATGGCTTCAGATGTTTTTCACTGTCTGGCCCTGTCACAGGCAATGCCACTGTAATCACTGTTCTTATGACAGCGAGAAAGGTCCTAAGTTTATGCCAGCTTTATGTCTTTACAAGTGACTTCCATGGATGATCATGCAGACCTTATGGACAGAGTCAAATCAGTAGTCTATTGTATTTTCTTAAAAACTGTTTCTGCTACGGAAGTCTAGTAAGTATATTCAGGCTTCCGAAGGAATGAATATCTACTGAACAGCAAATGTAAGTTGCTTTGAAATGCTGGTCATAAACCTGAGCATGTTAGGTCTTCTTTCTGTAACTTAGTGACCAAAAGACTTTTTTTTTTCCTTTGTGCAACTGCACAGCCTCACAGACTTCTGCAACTTCAGCCCAAGGGACTGAAAATCCAGTGTGGCCTTTGTTCCTTTTCAGAAAAGGTTAACAGTGTCCACACTAATGGAAAAATGCTTCATATTCTCCTCGGAAGAAATATTTCTCCCACAGGGCACTGACACCCATTTCGGCTTTATCAGTGGCCTGCGTGACTTTTTTCTTCTGCATGATAGAGAGATTGGGGTTTTTTTATCATTACTCCTCTTGTACTGTTTCCATGAGCACCTAACATATTGGAGAAAATAAGCATTCAGGCATTTGGGTGGCACCATCATGGTGTTTGAAGAAATGTGTTGACATATTTTATATTTTTTTGATTCAGACACTCTTTCTTTTTTCTTTTGAATCACAATGGGTCACAGCAAGCAAGCTCCTCATTTTGAGCTAGATAAGCTGGGAAAGGGGGAAGCAGCTGAAAAAAAATAGAGAAGGTTACAATTTCATTATTTCTTAAATTAATATCATCGTTCAAATGGCATGAATGTCAGACAAGGTGTTACTAAGTGTCTAGTCAAGGGAGGCTTTCTCTGCACATTGAAGTTCTCACACAATACTCAGATGTTTCTTTGAAAAGCTGTGAACACAGTAACTGTACTGCTCCTCCCTTCTTTCTCACTTACACACAGAGCTAGGTAAAAGCCACCCGCTAGAAGACAGAATAAACCCTTGTAGTAACTGGAAACATTAGGAAGGTAGAGATGCATATATACATAAAATCCAGAGGAAGCGACTGTGTTTAATAAGTATTTCCTAGAATATTTGCAATTCAAATATTATTCTGGTGTGTGTTAGAGAGAGACCTAACATGAAAATGACTGGAAAGTAACTATTTTTATTGCAAGACATGTACGAGTTAATCAAAGAGCATGCACAGTGAAAAGCAAGTTAGATTTCTGAAACTCTTCCTGTTAGTGACCCTTCATGCAGCATTTGCAACACAAGCAAGCAAACCTGTCTTTTATAAATAGTAGGGCAAATCCTTACATACTCCCTGTTACCCTCATGCCCCTCTAACACAATAGGTGATGGTAAGTTGATTTAGCAGCTGCTCCATCAGCCAAACCGCAAAGGGTTATGATCCCCCTTCAGCTGCATTCAGTGTAGAGGGCAAGCTAGAGGAAGGTGGAGGGTTGGTCATGGACAGAACATAATTTCCTAGTTTGAGCTGGCAAGGGGCAAAATCAGGTGCAGCCAGCTGCATGTAAAAGAGCATCATCTCTGGGCTGCTCTTGAAGTGTCAGGGGGGAGTTGAAATACGATGTAGATGAAAAGCATCAAGTCCACCTGGCATGTTAAAACATCATTTCTCTCCTCTACAAAAGATAAGATATTCTCACATTTTAATTACAATACCCAATTACATGTGAAATATGTTAGAAATATTGCCAGAAAGCAGGACTTTATACGTCAGTAGTGATATGTATGCAAATTGATTAACCTAGGCAGATAGCCTGGGAGCCACTTTAATGGCCAGCATTTCTCACTGTTCTTCAGCATTTCTGTTCTCTAACTATTTTCGACTTTGTAACATCAAGAAACTTGGCAGTGACTCATGCAATCTGAGTTCCCCCCCCCCGCCTCTCCCATCATTTCCCTGGGTGATCCTGAACAAGTTAGTTCATTAATTTTAATTGGATGCTGTCATGAGAAGAAGCTTGTAGGGCTGGGCTGCAAGCCTGGAGTCATTCGATCCTTGTTCAGTTAAGTTCCTATTAATTCTAGCAGGAATGTTCTTTGTGTCAAGACTGCAAGATCTACCACAATTGCATGTGCTTAACAGGCTGCAACAGTTGGGCAGAATTATTAGAATCTACTATTAATGCTTACCTATGGGGACCAGCTAAGGGAACTGGGCTTGGTCTGGAGAAGAGGAGGCTGAGGGGCAACCTTCTCACTCTCTACAGCTACCTGAGGAGAGGTTGGAGCAGACTGTGAGTTAGTGTCCTCTCCCTAGTAACAAGGGAGTTGTTGGAATGAGAGGGAATGTCCTCAAGTTGCACCAAGGGATGTTTAGATTGCATTTTAGAAGAAAGTCCTTGACTGAAAGGGTTCTTAAACCCTGGAATAGTCTCCCCAGGGAGCCTGTTAGAATCCCCATCCCTGGAGGTGCTTAAAAGACACAGAGATGGGGTGCTGAGGGACGTGGTCTTTAGCAGAGGAGACCAGATGCAGTTTAAAACATTCTTACAAGATTCTTAAGAATATTGCAAACAAATGGAATATAGCAATACTAGATTAGAATATGAGTGTGCCTGATTTACATAGCTTTGTAGAGCAAATATTGCTATTATAATTAAAGCAGCGACAGCTACTGATTAAACAGAGTCAGAAAAAAAATGGAACTGTGTAAAATAAAGACAAAATTTGAAACTATTATTATTATATTCCACCTGGATTCACTGAAATTTCTCACACATTCATTTCTGGCCTTTAGGAGCCTGGACCAAGCTCTTGACCTTGGCAACTTGGGCGAAGCTGTGGGAGGGGTGAAGATGATGTATTTGCGAATGTTTACCTTCAAAAGTAATAAATAGTTCTGAAGATATTTGTGACTTCTTTTTATTTACTGATTTGTACATTTTTCTTTGAAAGTGTTTTTGCCCACAAAAAGCATCCAGAATTGTTGGCTGCCTTGAAAGGGCTTTAGTATGACAGTCAACACAACAATGAATCAGAAACTCTGATATGTAAATGCCGCCACAAGAAGCAACCACAGTTACTGTCACCATGCTTGGCATTAAAGATCTCCAGACCCCTAATTCAGCACATAACTTTACAAAGGATCCTTATAGTGAGCTGGTTTCCATTTCACTCCCTGCAGTTCCAAGTGTGTTCTTTGTTGAAATGCTTCTTTTCTTCCTTCTATGATTCTCTATTTCAATTTCTTTTTTTTTTTCCCTGCAACCCATTCTTACCTGCTTCCTCTGATACTTCGAAACACCATGTCTTTCCAGCTGTGCTCCAGGCCCCTCACCAGCTTCATTGCCCTTCTCTGGACATGTTCCAGTACCTCAACATCTCTCTTGAATTGAGGGGCCTGGGTTATTGATCTAGCTCAGACAGAATTGGACCAGCTTCAACCAACGCTTTCAGAAAGAGAAGGAATTTCTAATGTACTGGAGCCACCTCTGCTTACTTTCTCCATCAGTTTGACTATCAGCCCATTAGTCAAAATGTTTTCTTTCATTTTCTATAAGGTGAAATGTGGTGTCTTAATGTGTGTATGCCACTAAAAAAAAAAAAAGGTTTTTTCCCCTCGAAATAAGCAGTGGCTCAAGAATGCATGGTTAAAGGACTGAAATACAAAGCAAGCTATTTCTGCTTCTTTCCCTAACAAAAAAACTGGCTGGTATAAATAAGCAAGAAGGGAAGAAGCAGCATGAAGCAAGCAAATTTGTATTGAAGTTGCACTTCAAAGCGAAGATAAAATTTTGTAATACATCTGTGACCCAGATCCTCAAGGATATGTAGCTGTTTGATGCTTAAATTTTAAGGATATAGGCACAGATTATTTGAAGGACACCTAAATATCTGTCCTCCAAACTGCCTGTGGTTGGTGCGTGTCCATTTTTTCAAAGGCTTGTAAAGGAGAAAATAGCAAAGAGTATATAAGAAAGCACATGTCAGAGAACTGAAAGCACTGTATGAGCTCATCAACATTTCTAGAAAATGTCTGGACCCCGGTGAGAGCAGTGGTGCAGTTTGGTACACTGTTCTTACACGTATTTCTGTGAATGGTTACAGTAGGTTGACCATAGAAAGGAGGATACAGCAGTAGTGAGGGAGAAGCATGCCATCACAGGGAAGGTGACCAGCCCAGTTTCCACTTCAGACAGAAGACAACTTCTACAGTAGTTAAAAATGTCCTTTTCAAATCCATCAATGAGACACTCTATTTGTTTTAGCCGGCTGGCCCCACTAGAAGGGACAGGGAACAGGGGGGCTACTTCTGCAGTGGCGCAATGAAAGCCAGGAGGGCAGACTGTTAGTGAATACCATGCTGATGTCATGCTCACTGCAAAACAAAAGGGCTCTCTGGGGCCAGAAAGAGGTTATGGGATTTGGAGTGCATTCTACAGCTTTTAAAGTTTCCTGTCCCTGTTTTTTGTGGCTTTTCCCCTACTTCCAGGCAGAGGAGCTTTCCTTTTTATGGTTTTGGTTCACTGGTGTGCATGCTTTGGACTTTTTCTGTCGCTCTTACTGCTACACATTCCACTATTTTCCTTTTGTGTTATACTATTAACTGCAGTAAATTTTCCTTATTTTAACCCTGCCTCTCAGGTTCTTTTCCTCCTTGACCACCCGGAGAGGGGGCGTAGAGGAAAGCATTGTGAGCAGACTGTTAGCTCAGCTGCTGGCTGAGTTAAAACCAGGACAGATATCCTAAACAGGAGGATGGAATACTCCTCTGGATGAAATCACTTACTAGTACACAGGGGATTTTGACTATAAGCCATGCCCATTAATAATAAAGGCACATTTACTCTATGCAAATCCTAGCCCAAGGATGGCAACCTAAAACTTGTGTGAATACTGTGCAAGAGGAATCTATTTATGTGATGGTTTTATAGGTTAATTTCTCTATGCATCTGCTCTGCACAAACAGATTCCATGGAGATTGAATATAAAGGAAAACAAGCAATGCTGCAAAGTATGCTTCAGTCTCTAGGTATAGCTCCTATTGAAAACTCTTTCACCCACCTTTTGCAGTTCATTTCCATAGAGTAGAAAAACTCCTTAGCTGGCATGGCTCAGTGTTGAACTGCATATTTCTCATTTAAATACTTTGCCTTTTTATGATTTTCTTTTTTCTTCTGTGAATACTAACTTCAGGGACTATTTCCAGTGAAGTGCTAAGATATAAACTACGTAAATCTTTACTATAGTACAAAGAGTAGGGAGATTCAACATCTTGGCCTCTTCTGCTCAGCCTCTCCTGTCCTGTTTTGACAATTTCAATGTATTTTAGATTCTCTCTGTAATAACAAGGATTAACGTGATGTGCCCACAAAGAGATTACGTGAATGAATTGCAGAGGAGATTAGGGGGAAAATCTCATTTTGTGCACCCATCAAAGTAAAACCTTTTCCGACTCAAAGAAAAAAAAGCAGCTTCCCTTTTTCTCCTTCACTGGACCAGATCATTGAATGTCCTAGAGGTGTAAGACAACTGAAAGAGACCAGTGAACCCAAAGCTAACCTATATTCCCAACAAAACTCTAAACAACCTGTCCTGCAAAGATCATTTACGCCAGCTAAGAAATACAAACGTGGCTCACTCCGTTTGTCTCATGCATACCACCCTCCAAACTCCACAAAGTGAGCACAGAGGGAGGCAGTTATCTGTAGAAGAACCCCTGCTGGTTCAGAGCAAGCAAAATACAACAATACAAATTCTGTCTCATCTGGAGAACCTTAAAATACTTTACAAGCAATATGTTCCTCGGCACATTTGGGGAATCAGACAGTTTTGCCTTTATGATACGGATAGCTGAATTAAAAAGTGTTCCACTTGTCAATGGTAACCAGAAAATCAAAGGCCTGGGAGAAATCCTTCTGATTCCCAAGAATCTTATGCTGTAACTACAAGTAAATCCAGCCTATTTGCTACCCTCCCAGCTTTGGTTTAGCACTTCCCAGTAAAATACAGTCATCAAACATCTGTGTAGCTCTTCCCATATCAAGGATCCTTTAAAAATCTGTGAAAGATACAATCTGCAATAGTAATCCTTAAGTGTAGCTGGTTTTGGAATGAAATGTAGCCACTCTTCAATAATCTGACTCTGGGTAATAATCTTTGACAGAAAGTGAACACTGACAAAATAGAACTTGTGGACACATTGTACAATCATTTAATCTGTAAATGGTGGAGAATATAAAACTTCTCCCAGCATTTGCTCTCTTCTCTCCTCACATTTCCAATTTGTTTTGCATAACTTTACTTACATTGCAATTGTCCTTCCATCACTTTTTTCTCCTGCTAAGGATTCCACATCCAAGTCCAAATACTCCATCTAGCTGCATCTTTTTTGTTTTGCTTTTGTAATTGGTGGGTTTGGCTGGACACTGTGGCCACACAGCCCTACTTGGATTTTGTCAAGCCAAATCCTCTTTCTTTCCACTTCCTCCCTCCTCCCTCCATCATTACAAAGTTATCCAGTCCCATCCAACTCTGACTGTTTTGGAACTGGTAACTTCTCTGCTGTGCTCAGAATGATTCAAAAGAGTGCGTAGTCTTTGAAAAAAACAGCATCCTTACAGAAAACGATAAAGATACCTTTGCTTTTAATGACAGGTTCCAGCTCTTCAGCCTCTTCTTTACAAGTCACAGGATCACAGGATGTTAGGGGCTGGAAGGGACCCAAAGAGATCATAAAGTCCAACCCTCCTGCCAGAGCAGGACCATACAATCTAGCTCAGGTCACAGAGGAATGCATCCAGACAGGCCTTGAAAGTCTCCAGAGAAGGAGACTCCACAAACTCTCTGGGCAGCCTGTTCCAGCGCTGTGTGACCCTCAG
Organism: Ramphastos sulfuratus; assembly: GCA_013399055.1. Lineage (NCBI taxonomy): Eukaryota > Metazoa > Chordata > Aves > Piciformes > Ramphastidae > Ramphastos > Ramphastos sulfuratus. The sequence goes on along the minus strand of WBNM01037786.1, from coordinate 85,898 downwards.
AGTACAGAAGTTTCCCCTTATGTTGAGGTGGAATCTCCTGTGCTACAGCTTAAAGTCCATTGTAACATAATCTAAAAGCACAGATCCATGAACCTTTGGGGAATGATAGAAATCCTACATTTTCTCCTAGGCAATCAGTAGGAGGGGAAAGAGCAAGAAGCATCTCAAAGATAGAAGAAAGAGGTAAAGGATGGCTTCACTGAACTATTGAGGGATAATCCACTGATCGTGTAACATTTCTGTGACAAGTGTTAATGGGTTTTAAATGTCAGGTGTTGTCTACACAAAAAAGTAAGCAATACTTTTTATTTGCTTACACAAAAATAGTTACCCTCCTGTCTTTCCCTTCTAACAGCAGCTGGCTGGGGTGAATGTGAGTGGGAGAGAGGTGGTGCAGTCTGACTTGCTTAGCAACCAAATGGAGGAGAGAGCATCCTGAATTCACGGTAGATTGCTCTGTGGGAGGAGGAGTGAATGTCCTTCCCTCCTTGATAACAGGATTAATACCAACCCCACACATTTCTGTGTGTTCTGAGGTGGATTTTTTTTGGTACAGGCTCTCACCATGAGCTAATGGGGCACTGTGCATTGTTGTGAGCCACTCTATTTCTCTAGATGTGAACTTGAAAGTGTGTATTTGGTGTACACATGCCTCTGTGTGTGTGTAAATCATTCAGATCTCCTTGTACTGCTATAATTAACTATTGGTTTACCTTTATTTTCTTTTTCTTTTTAGAAACCCCAGTTAACAGAAATAATATCAAAATCTCTATGCTGTAGCTTGTCCTTTCCAGAGTCATACATATTTCTACAAAAGTATATGCCAGAGTTCTTCNTTTACAAAGTGTGGGGGGGCGGGGAACTCCCAAACCCACATCATTTCTCATCATCCACTTTTTAAATTCCAGCTTATTCCTGCAAATTAAATATAGATAAATACAGAGACAGAGATACAGATACAGATACAGCCTGGACAGATAAGGTCTGTCCCTGAGTCGTTTCCATGACATTTAGTTCTGAAGACCATCTTTGGCAATCTTTCAGGACCACGTGGTAGCCAGGGCCATGTCCAAACCACCTGAGTTTGGATGTCTGTGTTTGCAGTCAGCACTTTGATTGTTAATTCATTACAGATGTCAACATGTCTCCTCGGGAAGGACCTAATACCTTGTTTTTTCCTTGTTAGCATGAAAAGCCCTCACAAAAAATCCATGCAAGTTTCTCCTAGATATATTTACAGATGAGTTATGAAGCATGACTGAAACAATACTTGAAAACACTCTCTTTTCCTAATACTATGTGGAAACAATGTGCATTTCATATTGTAATAGGCCAATGAAAACAGTTTAAAATACAAGGAAAGGTGAATTAGTCATTTCAAAATTTAATCTGATACTGACATGTGCTGTATTTGTGTGCTCACAATGCATTATTAAGTTTTCCTGACATGACCTAGGAAAAAATCTATGCGTATGTTAACAGTTACAGTGAGAGTGAAAGTGCATGGATGGAACAATGCAGCCTTGTTGGCTTTGGCAGAGTACAATCTTCAGTGAAAATTAGGGTCAGTCCCGCAAAGGCTTACACATATGATTATCTTTATGCATAATCATAGAATCATAGAATTGTAGAATGTCAGGGTCTGAAAGGGACCTCAAAAGATCATCTGGTCCAGGCCCCCCTGCCAGAGCAGGATCACCTAGAACAGATAACACTGGACCTCATCCAGATGGTTCTTGAGTATCTCCAGAGAGGGAGACTCCACAACCTCCCTGGGCAGCCTGTTCCAGTGCTCTGTCACCCTTGCAGGGAAAAAAATCTTCCTCAGGTTCACATGGAACCTCCTATGCCTCAACTTCCACCCATTGCCCCTTGTCCTGTCACTGGGCATCACTGAGAAGAGACTGGCTCCATCCTCCTGGCACTCAGCCCCTACATATTTATGAATATTAATCAGGTCACCCCTTAGTCTTCTTCTCTCCAAGCTAAAAAGCCCCAGCTCCCTCAGGTTCTCCTCATAAGGAAGACTAAGGTGTACAGATTGTTACAGCACCTGGCCTCTGCCTTGGCTGCTTCAGCACAGAGTTCTGAACTGTAAAACCTAGAGTATGGATTTCTGGCTGACACTCTAGGAGGATGGGCTGCTATTCATCAGATGGGAGAGTTGAGCAAAGGGGAACTTAATGAAATTTAACAAAATAAGTGTAGAGCCCTGCATCTGGGGAGGAATAACACCATGCACTAGTACAGATTAGAGGTTGACCTGCTGGAAACCATCTCTATGGAGGTCCTTGGAGTCCTGGTGAGCAGGAAGTTATCCAGTGGATAGCTATGGGCCCTTGTGGCAAAAAAGGTCAATGGTATCCTGGGGTGCATTAAGAAGAGTGTGAGTAGCAAGTAGAGGGAGGTTCATCCCCTTTGCCTCTACTCTGCCCTAGTGAGATCACATATGGAGTATTGTGTCCAGTTCAGGGCTCTCCAGTTCAAGAGGGACAGGGAAATACTAAAGAGAGTCTAAGGGAGTGCTACAAGGATGATTAAGGGACTGGAACATCTCGTGTGAGGAAGGGCTGTGAGACTTTGGGCTGTTCGGTCTGGAGACGATAAGGCTGAGAGGGGAGCTTATCAATGCTTACAAATATCTGAAGGGTCAGTGTCAAGAAGGGACAAGTCTCTTCATTGGTGCCTTCTGATAGGACTAGGTGCAATGGACACAAACTGGCACACAGCATGTTCTACCTTAACAGGAAAAGAAATGTCTTTACTGTGAGGGTGATGGAGCCCTGGAGCAGGCTGCCCAGAGAGATTGTGGAGTCTCTAGAGGCTTTCAGTACCTGCTTGGGTATGTTCCTGTGTGGCCTTGCCTAGGTGATCCTGCTTTGGCAGGTGGGTTGGACTTAATGATCTTCAGAGATCCCTTCCAACCCCTAACATTCTATGCTTCTATGATCACAGCTTGGATTCTAACCAACTTTTGTATTTTTATACAGAGCTTTAAATATGAAACCTTGAACTAGTATAGGCTTAATCAAGAACACAGCCATACTCAGCAAACTCGGTCCTAGTACCAGTTCCAGCACTGGTTTAGACAGGAGTGCTAGAGAAATTCTGTTTAGTGTCATTCTCCATACTACATACAAGATATGTGCTGGAGGTTTACACAGTGATTGAAAATGTGAGTTTAAGTAGCTTTTGTATATATGAGACAAGGGTTCTAGAGCAGGAAGACTTGTAGCTATTTAAAAAAAAAAAAAAAAGGGAAGTGTCTACCTAAAATACAAGACTGGTTTTATTTTATATTTACTGCAAAAGAGCCATACAAACTAAAGTGGATTATTCTGAGGCTGTTTAGACACAAGCATTTGGTTGCTGCATCAGGCACTAGCATGCAATGGCAGAATCAGTGGTCAGAATTTAATCTCCATTTCTTGTCCTAATTTGCATTTCCTATTACTATTTGTTGTGTTTCAGACCTATGGGTTTGAGATCTGATCAAAAACCAATTGAAGGCTCAAACCAGTGAAGTCCAGCATTTCTTTCTCTGCTCCAAAAAAGTGAAACCCCTCTCACCTGCTCTTTCCCCTCACATATATCTCGAAAATATCTTCTCCTCAGGAAATAGGCAGGAGTAATACAGAATTGTCTGTATCTTACTTTAGCCAAGATTTTTCTTGGGTCACTTATGACAATGAAGTGGATGAGGGTGAGTGTGCCACTTCAACAGAAAGAGATGCCCAGAAAGAAAAGTGTAGATGAAGCTCGAGTACCTCACAAGAACAGCTTTGAATCTTTGTTCCCATGTGGGAAGAGCTTCCTTGACACCATCTACTTAAAAAGGAAACAACAGGGATAGAACAGCTTATTGTTCTTTCAGAGTTCAGTGAAACAGAGGAGAAATCTGCAGTACTACAGAACGGGTGGTCCACCACTCCTATGCTCTGTAATTATTTTCTGAAAAACTAACAGCAGCCCACCTAGTCACAAGTTTTATTTGGTGCCTGTAACAGAATTAGTCCCAATGGGACAGTGTAGCCTAGTTTTACATGGCTGTGTAATGAGACATCCTACTATGAGAAACTGGCACAAGCTGACAGGGGACCTTCCTTTCTGTTTGAAATTGTTCAGCTCTACAGTTTTTAAACAACTGACTGAATTTGCTGTTCTGAGGAATGTCACATTTCTGGCTGATCAGAGAAGTACACTTGCAATCATTCTTTCCATGTGCAACACTCGTGCAGGAAATGCACTTCACCAACTCAAATATTCAAAATGTAGCTTCACACAAGACTGTGAATTAAAACACATCAGGGAGAGGGACTAGGTTTAAGAAATGATGCTTTACTTCCTCCAGACAGTAATTACAGGGAAGCAGTTTAGAACATCCCGATTATGTTATCAAGGCACCTAATTTAACATAACTCCATCCCCAAACAGTAAATAATGTCCATGTGGTAGCCACTAGACATCACTCTTGCAACAGTATTTGTGGAGCTCCCTGCTTTGCATGATTCATACATTAAATGGAAATAGAAAAGAGTTTTTATTGTAATTTTAATTCATATGATAATTTATAGACATTGGTTTAGAGCAGTCTCCTTCTCTGAGGTCATGACTACCCATTGGACTGTGGAGATGGGACACAAGAGCAGGGAGGGAGAGATAAGGAAGCTTTAGCCAATTTTAGAAAACTCGGTCTGTAAATTGCTATACAGTCTGCTCTCAGATATGTTTTAGTCTTTGTCTTAGAGGGGCAGGTTCTGCTGTTGCAGCAGCAAGGGTTGGTGTACTGGCTGTGCAAATCTGTTTGTGCTTCACCCCTCCTTGAAAAGCCAGGAGGACTGCTGTTGCCCTGCCAGAGTACGTCTGTGTACCTCTACTGGAGTCACACTGGAAAAAAAAAAAAAAAAAANAAAAAAAGAAGAGGAAAAAAAAAAAAAAAAAAGGCTTTGACTGGAGCGAGACGTGCTCCTAGTCCAGTGCCTAAACTCTTGCTGAACGGACAGACTCCATCTAGCCTTGGCTTATTTTAATTCATAGTGAAACGCAGGACTCGACTCTCTTACGCTGTTACTAAGCAGAGGCTGGGGCTTGCCAGCAGCACTACCAAGCTGGTGATTGCGTCATGCTGCTCCTAGGAGATGCTGTGCCAATGCCTTCATACATCCTCATAGCATGTTCCCATTGTGGTGCGTACCAGCGCCCATGGCAGCTGGCTGGCACCCGTGCAGGCATAGGCTGCCAGCCTTCGCTACAGCTGCTGTGGCCTTGCTCCGGCTCCCTAGGTTCAGAGGACAAGAGCTGCCATCTCCGACAACTGACAGCTCACGTATTTTCCTTATTGCTCTCTTTAAATCTCTCACTTTCCAACGGAATCTGAAGCAGGCAGGAGAAGCAGCTGAGGGTCTCCGTTCCGCTTCAAATCCCGGGTGGGCGAACCGCAACAGAGGCCTTGGGAGAACGTGGTGCCCGGGTTTGATCTCTCTTATTAGTTCCCCAGAGAGGATTGCTACTTAACGGGCTGCCGAATGCTCCCAGAATAATTTAAAATCACCAAGCCAGTATTTATTAATGTAATGCTCTTAAAATTGAAAGCACACTTAATCCCCGGCGCCCTCTGAACGGGGAGGGGGAGCACGGGAAGGAACGTGACACTTCAGTGAGGAGCAGCCTCGACTCGCCGTCCCCCGGGCGCCGGCAGTTGGGAGCCAACGCTTCACTGCTGCCCGCCCAGGGTGGGGAGAGCTCGGTGCGGGGAAAGCCGCCGCACTCTTCGCCTTCTGCCCCTCCTGAGAGGGGCCGAGCCGCCCGCTCGCTAGTGACAAAGACCAACTTCACTGAGGGACCCGCCCCACGGGCATTGGAGAGCTGCGCCGCACTCCGGCCGCACCTGACCTGCTAATCTCTCCCGCTCCCTCCGTGCCTCTCTTTCCCCCTCAACGCACTCCCTCCCGCAGCAGGGCGGGAGGCAGAGAGCTGCAGAGGCGGCCTGGCTCTCCGGCGGGGCGCCTGGCGCCGGCAGGCAGAGCGGCGCGGTGCTCCTCAGCAAGCCCCGCAGGAGGAAGAGGAGGCCATGGGACGCACCCGTTAGGTTTCACCTCCGCCAGTGATGCCTCTTCCTCCTGCCCCCGGAGGACGCCGACGGGCTTTCCTGAGGGGAGCGGCCACCTCCTGGCAGTGCTGCCCTTCCTCAAGCCGTGGCAGGGCTCCGTGCAGCGATATCCCGAGCCGAGCAGCCCGCTCCGTGCCCCGCGGTAGGAAAGGACCTCCGCGTGCACCGGGGAAGTTTGCATGCGGGACAGCTGGGCTGGAGCGGGGAGAGGCAGCGCAGCCGCGCCTTGCGCTTCAGCAGTTGTCAGGAGACACGCGTAGGAGTAGGAAGGCACCTGGAAAGCCGGTCCCAGGTGGTGGGAGAGCAGCTGTTTGGAGCGGGGGCGGGAGGAGGAAAGGAAGAGGTGGAGAAGCAGGTGGGGACTGGAGGGGTCGGGAGAGCCGCAGAGCGGGGAGATGGGGATGGAAGTGACTCTTTCTGAGCACCAGGGCTTCATCTCCCAGCTTCGGGAGTGAAGCACCTTGCTTTGTTCCTGGAGGTCGGCGGTACCGCCGCAGCTGCCGCCCCTCCGCTCCTGCTCCCGACCCCGGGTTGTCGGCGAGTTTTTCCTCTGGGACTTGGCCGTTCAGCTGTTGGGAAAAGTGGCTCTTGTGCCCCGAGAGCGAGTTAGCACAAGGTTAGAGATCGGTTCGTATGGAGGTTTTGGGGAGCGGAGTGTCGCGGATCGCGCGTTGGCTCCTGTGCGCTGCCTAAGAGGAGACCTGCGAGAGTCGTCCCCCGGCGCAGGGGCCAGGAGCGGGGGAGCAGAGAAGCGGAGCTGGCCCGGCCCGGCCCGTATTGGGCTGGGTGGCCGCTGCCGCCTTTCCCCGGTGCGCCAAGCCGGCAGCTCGCGTGTGGGAAACTTTGTGGGCCACCCGGTGTGGAAGGAAGCTAAGGCGGTAGGTAAACAGTGTTACTGAGAGACCCGATGGAGATGACTGTCGCGTTTGTTTGCCCGTTATCTAGGCTGCTGGCAGTAGGTTGATTGTATGTGTTCGGGGTTTGAATCAATATTTATTTACAGGACTCAGGTATTAATCACTCCTGTCTTGGAAAGCTCATTAGTGGTGACTTGTTTCCATGACAACAAGACCCCCCTGAGTCTTCGGGGTTATCTGTTAGTCCGATTTCTTTTTTTGTTGTTGTTTGTTTGTTTTAATGAAGAGTATTCATACTAGAATAGTGTTTTATCACTTAGGAGAAAAAACAAGCAAATAAACCTGTGTGACCGTGTTGCCTTCATTCAGTGTTCTAGTGCTCAGTTACTTCAGCTTTAGTTAATGATATATGGATAGGATTAAGCAAGTGTGTGAGCTGTGCGGGGTTTCTTACTACTTGTTTTACTCCTTATAGCTTTAGCTATAAAGCTGAGACTAAGATATGGTTTGCCTTGTCACTTGTTCAAAATACTGAAGAGTGTGATGTGATCTTTTTGTTTGTGTATCATGTAGTAGTGCAGACCTCTGAGAGTCATTGTATTGCAGTCTCTGGTTTTACTGCTACAGCAGAGCTGGCAATAGGACTTAACACTAACTTGTGTAACTTTATCACCTTCTTGTGGTGTGACCTTGGTGGGTGCCTTAACTTCCTTACATGCCACCCTATCACAACAGAAGAAAATGTTGCCCACTTGTACCTGTGAAGTGCTTTGAGCTAATAGAACAAAATACTTCTTCTAAGATGGTGTACTGTTAAAACTGAATATGTTGTTTTCTATTATGAAAAGTAAACATATCTTAACCATCTCTTTCCTTTAATGATGCAGGTGAAAATCCTCTTTTTAAACTTAAGTCTTTATTTAACATAGCACAGTCATGTTAGCTCTTAAGTGATGCATCCTGCTGTCATCCATCTGAAGTCAGTCATCCTAATCCCATTTATGCTAGTGAACAGTCACTGCTTTTCTGAGTTAACTTCATCAGTGTCAGGTGAAAAAGCAGAGTTTTTAGCATTCTTAAACTTTGGAATTTCTCCTATGCCAAAGAGTATACATCCAGCAAGAAGAGACAGTAATAAAGAAAGAAAAGACTGTAAAACTAAATGACAGTCTTGCTCACTTATCATAGCATTGCAACTTGAGAGTGACATAAGTTATTTCTTGTTTTGAGAGACAGTGAGCAGGCATGCACTTTTAGCTTACCTATATGTCAGGTTAAACATCTGAAACTGTTCTAGCAGTTTTCATTGTTTTGCAAGAAACGTTTTAGTATGTAATGTTCTCTTGAGAAGCATGGGGAGCGTGTAAGGGACGTTTTAGAACATACAGTTCTAAACCAAAATACTGCTGAGCAATGTTCAGTTGTGACCATTTTAGATGACAGAAGTAGCAAGTTAAAACAGTGGGGGAACTTCAGTAAGAAGTGGTTTTTTTCTTTCTTGAAATGCTCCTTTTTCATGAACAAACTGTTTAAAAGTAACTTTGTCTTTTATACAGTGAGGAAGAGTCTATCCCCAGGCCATCTCAGTTCAGCAAAGTGCTAAAACATGCCTCATTCCAAATGCATTACTGTTCTCTAATATCAGTAGACAAATAGCTCTTCAGGCTTTTACTTAAATACTCTAAAGAATCAAGGCTTGTGACCTTGACTTTTATATTCTGTTTTCTAACAGCTTAGTAGCGAGTCATCTGTCTGAAAATGTCCTTGGGAATTGAGAACCTTCTGACCGTTACAAAGGAAGTAATTTTATGACCGTTCCACGAAGAGAAAGAAAGAAAGAAAGAAGTGATATCTTAGTCAGCATCTTGTCTCCTTTGTATGTTATTGACTTAAATTTCTGTACTGAACTATTAAATTAAACTACCTAGTGCTTCACAGTCATTACAGGTAGAGAGAAAGTGGTCTAGGTTTTACTCTGTGCTTTGTGTCTTCTGCAAAGCTCAGTCTTTTGTTACCGGTGGTATTAAGAACAGGTTATTCCCATTCAGTTCTCAGACCCTGGCTGGCATGAGAGGGGGTAAAAAAACCAAAAATCATCATTTTATTTTTTAAGACTCATAACAGGGTAGCAAGAAAACTAATTCATAAGTCACCTGTATTAGTTTTGTGGTTGTTTTTCAGAACAGTAGTCACTTAAGAAGACACCTGAGTGTATGAGCCGTTACAGATAGTGTTCTGTTTGAGAGAGTGGAAAAAAGTAGATGAACATGAAAGCTAAATCTATAAATCCAGGTATGGATGATATCTGTTTGTATTGTATTTTACTCAGTATTACACCAAAGTAACATGGATATAATATACACAGGGTTTCATAAACAAAAATGCTTCTGGCTGTGCTCATACTCGGATTAGATATTGCACGAGCTGCATATTGTTGAAACTTTGCTGACATGGAAATTGCATGGAAATGTTTGTGTCTCAAGTGTTGGAAGTCCCTCAACTGGTTTAGTGAATAAAATACTGGACCGGTATTTAGTCGAGCTGGTTGAACTCGTTTCTTCCTTGATCTACTCTGGGCAGGTCACTTTGCCTTCTTCTATTGCATCTTTTCCCTAGGTAATCCTCCCTGTTTGTCATTCAGGCTTGCTTATTTGGTGTGTAGAATCTTCAGTGTAGAGCCTTGTAACATGCGTGTATTGTGTCTGGACAGATCTCTGTTGGAGCAGCAAAATGTTATTGCACTACAATAACAAGAAATGATAGCACACATTTTTCTCCTGTGTTGGTCACCATGGTCTTTGCAGGATCTGCAGGTTACTGTCTGAGAGGTAATAAGATGTAATGGAGGAATTGCTTCTAGTGCTAGCTCATTAAAATTTGTTTTGCTAAATACATTTGAAGAAAACAGCTTCCAGAGAAGTTGTTCACAGATCTATCCTCCAAGGACTGGAGACTAAATAATGCCTCATTCCTGAAGACGTACGTTTTCTGTCAGGTTGGAAATACTTGGTTTTTGGAGGTAAAAATAAGAGAGTCATGAATTTAAAAGATGCATATTAGTGGCAAGGGCTTATCAAGGGCAGAAGCCATCACTGAAGATCCAAAAGTGGAATCTCAATTATTTTTATATTTTTTTTTCCCTTTAAGGAGGGAGAAGGGCAGTTGAGCCTCCAAGTACTTTGAGCTTACAAAGCACAGAGCTTCATTTGACAGGAGTGAGTAATGATGTTAGTAATATATGAGAGCTGTTTCTGTATTATTCCAGTTGGGAGCTTAAATATATTCTTCATAAACTAATATAAAATGTTTACACTTCAAAATATGATGTACTTGGGGTTTAGCTCTGGGGTTTTTTTGGTCTGGTCTTACTTTTCAAAATCACTATACTAATCAATACTGATGCTTTCCGATAAACCAGGATTTTAGATTGAGGCAGGTTTTACAGATGAAAACCTGATTTTTAAAGCAATCTTTTTTTTTTTTTTTCTTCTTTTGTATATGGTAATTTACTTCTGTCGTTCATCAGAACCCAAGTGAAAAAATCAAGAAAATTGATGTATTTTTGTGTCCCAGTGGAGGTAAAGCAAAACTCTTCTGTCTTTGTCATTTCAGTCTTCTTTAAAGATGAAGATACAGAAAGGCTCTTTTCCAACCTTTCATTTACTCAGTGTATTTTTAATGAACTATATACAAAAATTTCAAAGTGACTTAGAATTTTAAGGCCCAAAATCGAAATAACCCAAAGAAATCTGGTTTTGTTTGTTTTGTCGGTTTTATTATTGTTAATTGTTGCATTTATTTATTCTGGAGGGAAACATCTTCCAGGTCTCTAAAATGCCTTATGTTGCATGCCTAAATGTTCACATATACAAACTCCAGTTGCTTTGGAAATTTTGGACTTGGTTGTGTTTTCTAATCACAAAATAGATTAAAGGACATCAGCTCAAATTACTTTCACCTTCAAGTTAATTCCAAATCTATTGTGCAAACTGATAATGGAGTTCAGTAGTTGCAGGGCTCTGCTAGTGATTGATCTGTACATGACCTCAAGATAGAGTATAGGAAGTCTGAATGGCCAAGTCAGTCTTGCTTCTTGCAGAGTCCCACTGAACGTGGTATGGTCTCCTGCATGAAGGAATAGAATACGTAGAAGTTTTTATAAGGATTTAAAAGTTAAGGAAGAAATATAACACTCATTGAAAAAGGCAGGCATTACAAAAAGTTATTCAGGTGCCGATGAATCAGGTAGTAATAGTTAGTGGTGTTAACAGTCACCCCAAGTTCAGTAAGAGCAGAAATAATATCACAGAGTAGATCAAACCCAAGAGCAAGCAGACTGCATTACTGCTTTAGAGATGTGAAAGAAGAGGATTAGTTACAAAGGCCATGAAAACAAAGACAAAGCTGTTTGCTCTGGCCTCTGTAGATCTTGCAGTATGGAGTATTCATTACCCCTGTCTAAGCCTTTGCCCTGATTAAAGAGTTCATCGACTGGTGGTGGGAAATATCAATGGTGTAATTCTGATTCCAAGAACCTGACTAGTGTCTAGAGGTGGAGGCACAAAACATGTGGCAAATGCTTTATCTGCCATAATGTAGCTTTGCTCTGGTACCTGGATAATATCCAGTAGACTTCAGAAGCCTCTACTCTTGGGAGAACCATTGAAAATTTGACAACAGCATAATGCAGCCTTTAGAACAGTTCAGATTTAATGTGCACTGCAAGAAATTCTTTTGTTTGTTTGTTTCTTTCTGAAAACTGGAAGAACGTAGGCCAGTTTATCTGCTAGCGGCTTGTAGGACAGAGGATAGATTTCTGCTTTGATTGGTACCCCAGATGCCCACAATATAGCTTCCCAAAACACAAAAAAATGAACAGCCCACCCCCAGCAAATCATTCCACAGCAGAAAAAACACATAGCACTTCCCCACTTACACCTCAGTGCCTTTTGTCAGTGTTTAATGCCACTGAGTTCAGGTGGCATCTTAGCTCTTAAATACTGTTTCTGAACTCCCCATTTTGATAGCATCACAAAATCATAGGCTTTCAGGGTCTGGAAGGGACCTTGAAAGCTGATCCAGTCCAACCCCACTGCAGAGCAGGATCACCTGTACCAAATCACAGGAACACGTCAAGGCAGGTTTCAAATATCTCCAGAGAGGGGGACTCCACAACACCCCTGGGCAGCCTATTTCAGTGTTCTGTTACCCTCACAGGGAAAAAAAATCCTCATGTTTACATGAAATTTTCTATGCCTCAGCTTCCACCCATCGCCCCTTGTCCTATTATTGGACATTACTGAGCAAGGCCTGGCTCCACGTTCTTGGCTCTCATTCTTTACGTATTTGTCAACATGAATGAGGTCACCCCCGAGTTTCCTCTTCTCCAAGTTAAAGAGCCTCAGCTCCCTCAGTCTTTTCTCATAAGAGAGATGTTCCATTCCCTTAATCATCTTTGTGGCTCTGCACTGGACTCTCTCAAGCAGTTCTATGTCCTTCTCTTGAACTGGGGAGTCCAAAACTGGATCTGCATCTGCAGACTTACTGAGGATGCACTCAATCTTCTCATCCAGATCACTGGTAAAGATATAAAAGAGAATTTGTAGTCTTTTCTAGAAGATATAGCAGGGAGAAGCCTCACAACTGGATTTACAGCAGCCCCAGCAACAGCCTGTATGCTTCTCCTTTTGTGTCTCTTGTTTTGCAGGCTAACCTTTTCACACTAGTGACGCTTAGCAGGCCCATCCAATTTTGTCACTTTATGCCAGTGTGTTTGATGTTGTAGACAGGGAGTCTGTTCCTGCTCTATTTGGAGTCAAGGGCAGAATTCTCACTGATTTCCATAGGAACAAGATGTGTTCCTAAACATACTTCAGTAGCTAGAAAGAAACTTCTTAATAAAGAACCAGACTGCAACATTACACAAAAGCATTGTTCTGGGCTTCAACGCTCTCAACAGTGACATGATGGCAGACCCAGTGCTGAAAACAACAAATCTTAGGCCATTCCTGGCAGGACTGTGGAGGACTACCAGCTCTCATTCTGCCCTGAGAAAACAATTGAGGCTTGATCATATTACTGATAAAATCCTATTTATTCTAATGGTCCTATTCAGGCTCCTTAGATTGTATCAGGAAAGGAATTCTAGAAGCAGTGAAATATGACGTCATGGCTGTTAGAGAAAGGATTGAATATGCCAAGCAGAAAAGGCAATGAGATTTCAGCTTACTTGAAGAAGCAAAAGGCCCTTTCCCCTGCTTATATGGAAACTGTTGGAAATTACCTAGGAAATCTTTGGACTATAGCTCTCATACTTTGAGTTGTTATGTTTTAGTCAAACAAGTTCTTAACTAAACTTTTTTTTTTTTTTCTTCCTTTGGTTACCTTTCTCCCCACCTCCACCCCTCATCTTACCCTTACTGGCATTCTCATGTTTCAGGTGCAGGAACATTTTCAGTTACTTTTTTTTTTTTTT
>WBNM01037786.1:0-72450 GCA_013399055.1 Ramphastos sulfuratus | reverse complement strand
TTTTTTTTTTTTTTTTTTTTTTTTTTCTTTAAGAGCAGCTGAAATGAAGTGTTTAGAGCCTGTTGGAGGTAGCGGGTTCTGAAACATACCTCATAGATATCTGCAGCTCTTTGCTTGTTTTCCAAAATGCATGTGTTCTGTTATTTTTGCTACTCGAAAACCACCATTCTGTCTGGATTTGCCAAGGTGCAAGGAAGCGGTGGTACAGTGGTACTTGAGCTATATAGATGGTGCATTTGCTATTCCTGTTGCAATCCCAAATGTAAGAGTTCCAGGGCAATTTTTTCACACAACTGTCAGTTTATGGCAGTCAGAATACATTTTCACAGAATAACAGATTTTCTCTGATTTTCTTTGATTACCAGCTGAAGCATAGTTGTCTTCCATGAAGTAATATGGGGCACAGGTGATCTTTTCCACCCTGCTTCCAATGATGGGCAGAGACACCAGAAGGAACAGACAAATCAATTCCATTAGTACATGGCTCTTTAGCTGGGGTCAGTGCCAGAATTTTGAGTTCTTTCACAGTGGCCTAGCATACATGACACCAGGCAAGCTGGCACCAGATGGGAGCTACCTTTCTCAAAGGAAAAAGAGGGTCTTCGCCCAGGAACTAGTTGGATTCATTGATAGGGCTTTAAACTAGATGGGAAGGGGAAGAAATCAGGCTTGCCTATGACAAAAAGAGGGTTAACTCACTGGGGGCTCAGAGACAGTAGAAGCCAGCAAGGAAACTCTCATGAAACACCTGAAGGGAATGAAAGGGATATCTCTTAAAGTGATGCAGCCAGCAGCCCAGCTGAAGTGCCTCCACGTGAATGCATGCAGCATGGGCAACAAACAGGAGGCAGAAGCTAATGTGTGGCTAGAAAACTGTGACCTGATAGCCACCACTGAAGTTTGGCTGCTATTCAGAAGGGATGGGTGAGGAAGGAGGGGTGGAGGCATTGCCCTCTATGTCAGGAAGTGGATACAGTGTGAAGATCTGTCCTCGAAGAGTTGCCGTGAACAGGTGAAAGTTTATGGATAAGATTTAGAGACAAAGGCAACAAAAGGACCCTTGTGGTTGCCATCTACTTCAGCTAGATGAAGCTTCATGCTTGCAGGCTCTTGTCCTCCTGGGGGGACTGAACATCTGTTGGAAAAATGCAAACTGTAGGCAATCAAGGCGACCCTGGAATATGTGGATTTTAGCTTCTTGAGCCAGGTAATAGACAGCCCTGCCTGAAAGAATGCAGTATTGGACCTGGTGGTCACAAATGGAAGTGAAGAACCCATCAGTGATGTCAGGACTGGGAGCACTTTGGGCTGCAATGATCATGCCCTGGTGGAGTCTGCAGTCCTAAGGTATGGGACAGGCAAGGAGTATAGTCAGGACTTTAAATTTTAGGAAGGCAAACTTCCATCTCCTTAAGGAGTTATCCAATAGAATCCCATTAGAAAGGATCCCCAGGGACAGAACCAGCAGGTAAGGACATTAGGGAGCAAGCACTCCCAATCCCCAGTTGTAAGAGATCAGGTAGGCAAGAGAAGTGACTGTCATGGCTGACTAACCTGCTGGTGAAAATAAAGAGTAAAAGGGAACTGCACAGACAGTGGAAGCAGGGACAGGTAACCTGGGAGGAGTGTAGGAACAGCCCCTGGCTGTGTAGGGATGAGGTCAGGAAGGCCAAGGCATAGCTGGAACTGAACCTGGCAAGGGATGTGAAGAGTAGTAAGAGGAACTTCCACAGGTACATCGACCAGCAAAGAAAAGTTACTGGACCTGCTCCAGTGAGTGAGAGTAGAGAGCTGGTGTCAGCAGGCAAGTAAAAGGCTGAAATACTCAGTAATTTTTTTTTTTTTTGCCTCAGTCTTCACTGTCAAACTTGCTCCATCCCCATTCCTATTTGATGGGCCACTAGATAGGACCACTAGATGCAGACTGACATCCATC
Organism: Ramphastos sulfuratus; assembly: GCA_013399055.1. Taxonomy (NCBI): domain Eukaryota; kingdom Metazoa; phylum Chordata; class Aves; order Piciformes; family Ramphastidae; genus Ramphastos; species Ramphastos sulfuratus. The sequence goes on along the minus strand of WBNM01037786.1, from coordinate 70,514 downwards.
TCACCCTAAGGAAAGATTTAAGTTCAAGAGCACCTGATGAACCAGAACATACATAAATGAATGGGATCTAATGAGATGCATTCTAGAGTTCTGAAGGAATTGGCTGATAAGCTGCAAAGCCACTCCCCATGATATTTAAAAAGTCCTGGCAGTCAGATGAAGCCCATGGAGACTGGAAGAAGGGAAACATTGCACCCATTTTTAGAAAGGGTAAAAAAGAGCACCCTGGAAATTACCAACTTGTCAGCCTCACCCTATGCCTGGGGAGATGATGGAACACATCCTCCTAGAAGCTATACTAAAGCACGTGGAGGACAGGGAGGTGATTCAAGACAGCCAGTACGACTTCACCAAGGGCAAGTCCTTGCCTGCCTGACCTCGTGGCTTTCTACGATGGTGTAACTACATCAGTGGACAAGCGAAGACCAACATGTTACCCTCTGGACTTCTGTGAAGCCTTTGCCATAGTCCCCCACAGCATCCTTCTCTCTAAGATGGAGAGATATGGATTTGATGGGGCTCAAAGGGTTGTTCAATGGGTAAGAAATTGGTTGGATGATCACATACAAAAGGTAGTGGTCAACAGCTCATTGTCCATACAAATATCAATGACAAGTGATGTCCCTCGGAGGTCCATACTGGGATCAGTACTGTTTAGTGTCTTCATCAATGGCATAGACAATGGGATTGAGCAAGTTTGCAGACGACTGAGTGGTGCAGTTGACATGACAGGAATGGGATGCCATCCAGAGGGACCTGGGCAAGCTGGAGAAGTGGGCTTGTATGAGCCTCATGAGGTTTAATAAGGCTAAGTGTATGGTCCTGCACCTGTGACAGGGCAGTCCTTGATATTGCTAACAAGCTGAGGGATGATGGAATTGAGAGCAGCTCTGTGGAAAAGGACCTGAAGGTGCTGGTGGATGAGAAGCTAGACATGAGTTAGCAATGTCCTGGTCTGCATCAAAAGAATGTGGCCAGCAGGTCAAGGTATCCTGCCTCCGCTATGAAACCTCATCTGGAGTACTGTGTCCAGTTGTGGAGTCTTCAGCACAGAAAGAATCTTAACCCAGAACATTAACAGGTTGGATTGGGTCCAGAAAAGGACTACAAAAATTATCAAAGAGCTATCACACCTGTCTTACAATGACAGAGTTGGGGTTATTCAGCCTGGAGAAGGTTCTGGGGAGACCTTATTGTAGCCTTTCAATAGTTAAAGGGGGCCTACAAGAAAAATGGGGGAAACAAGTCTCCTTAACAGGTCCTGTTGTGACGGGACAAGAGGTGATGGTTTTAAACTAGAAGAGGAGAGATTTAGGCTAGATACAGGAAGAATTTTTTTACGGCCAGGGTGATGAAACACTGGCCCAGGGTGCCCAGAGATGTGGTAGATGTTCCACTCCTAGAAACATTCCAGGTCAGGTTGGATAGGACTCTGGGCAGCCTGATATAATTTAACAATGTGCTTACTGCAGAAGCGTTGGACTAGATCAACTTTAAAGGTCCCTTCCAAACCAAATGGTTCCAGGATTCTAAATCAGTGAGTGAGTCCGTTCAGTACTGAAAGCACTTTTATGAAGCAAAATCATGATCCTATTTGTTACCTTTTCTGATTGTGTTGCCTTCTAAGAGTCACTTGTGATCCTGTTGTAGATCGCTGTGGCATGGCAGCATTTACCTGATCAAGTTATTGCTGAGTTTTCCTTTTCAGAAATGCTATTGGCAGGGATTTAGAAATCTGAACTCTAGCCAGAAAATAAACCGTCACTGAAGCCAGCTATGCAAAGAGATTCTATACACACAAGTTGGAGGCTGTTAATTATTACTTTATTTTGCAGTCTTGCTTGTCTGTGTTTGGTCAAATCCTTGAATTGTGGTGTGAAGTAACTCAGTAGCTGCATATCTGGCTGCAGAGGGATGACTGTAGTGCAGGGGCATTAGCTAGCGCAAGGGTTACTAAGACATGTCCTGTCCTTTAGAACCTTCAAGGACTGGTAGCAGATATAAAGTGTCCAGTGGTATTGGTGCTCTCTTGCTAACTTGTCATTTGTGACAGCTACCAAGTTGCTCTATTGCTAGCAGAGCAGCAGGGTGTACAAATCAATATGTGGTCAGCATCTTTGCTACAAAGGACAAATTCTGTCACTCAACTTCTTCACATATCCGTTCCCTTCTTTTTCACTCAAGGTGAGCTTCACTGTTGATCCTTTGACCTAGTATCAGTCAAAAGGTGCTCCTTTGCAACTCTTAGAGGTTTTGCATAAGAAACAGAATTTTAAATGAAAAGCAAATTCTACATTAGGTACCAGCTTGCATCATACATTGCTTATGGAAATGACTTTTCAGGAACCTCACATGTAGAAGTGTATTTATAAGTTAAAAGCTTATCTTGCAACACAAACAGTTCACCTTTATTTCAGAGTAAAATAGCACAGGTGAGAATCTACTGAACAGAGTTCTGTTTATCTTTTATGTTTTTAATATGAAATAACTTTTTGGTGTGTGTATCCTACTTTTATAAATCCTTGCGCAACTTCCTATTTATTTGGACAGAAGCAGAGTCAAGCCCCATGTGTTCAAGGGAATGCTATTGTGAGAGCAAATGCTTGCAGAGTCTGCTCTGCAGGAATCAGGATGGAGTCCTGGCCAGTAATCTAAATATAACAATGTGAAATTTATGAGGAAGGGAATTGTCAGTAATAATACTTCTTTTGCCTTTCTAGTCTTTATCATTAGCTTCCCACACTTTCGGGTCATTCTCAGCAGAGAGCTTTTCAGTCCATTAATTATCTTTATTAGACAGTCTCTATATTCTTTCTCACAGTAACATGTTGATAGCAGGGAATGTTCTATCCATCATTAGTCATTGAAGCCCTAAGGCCAGAATCTAAAGCTTGCTTCAGATTTTTGTTTTATTTTTTTCTAGACTCTATTTTACAAAAGAGAAATTAATCTGTACCTACATGCACTCACATAGACATACATGCATAGCTCATTAAAATTAATTTGTGTTACCTGTGCTCATTTTATCATTCCCTGATCTCTCAGTGATATAATATGAGGGCTGCAACAAGATTAATGTCTGTGGCAAATTTTGGTCCAGAGTTTGTTAGGCTAATAAATATTTTCCAACTCCACCTAGCTTCTCCTTAAATACTGAGTTTGGAGTGCAGTGGAAGATTTGCAGCAGCATGAACGTGAGTCCAAATGATTGAGAACAAATAAGAACAAAATTTGTTACTTTACTCATTGAACATAAGTAACATTGTTCTAAACTTGCTGCAGTGATGGAAATTAAATATGGAATAAACATGTTCACAAGGCTCTACAATTCTAAACATTTAAGAGATTATTTTTCACTTTTATTCTTGTCTTAAGTATGTAATTTAAACCTATAGCCTTAAATCAATGGTAATTGTGGTCCAGTCTTAAAGCATCAAGCAGGAGCCTGAAGAGCAGAGGCACACTGCTCAGAAGCACCTTGTTTGTCTTGTGGTATGCCTTGGTCAAGACTCTTGGTGCTAGGTGCTTTTTAAGGAAAGATAAGAGAGGAGCAAGATCCTCAAAGAAGTCATCACCTTTCTTAAGAAGAATGTGTCTATCTAACGGTCTGCTTTGATCATTATTTTTTAAAAGCTATCATTGCTTCTGCAACCTTGTGCACAGTAGTTCCATCACAACAAACGTTTAAAATCCCTGTGTAAAATTAATGTAAATGAAACTGTAGTACCAACACTCATCATGATCAAAGCTGAGATTTCTCTTCCTTTGATCTCTTGCTTCTTTTTTAACAGTTTGCTGCTTTTTTTTTTCCTTTTTTGTGTCTGCTTTGTCAGTTTTGCATCCGTCTTTAAATGGATTTAGGCAGGCACACAGTGGTGAGTAATGGAACTCTGTCATTTATTTTAGTTGGTAAAGTCAGGACTGACACTTTGATGGTGTAGCGGTGGCGTGGGCAAGGCTAACAGAGCTTGGGTGTCCAGCAGCTGCCTACAAGCTTGCAAAATTTGCCAGACCTTTATCTCAAATACTTAGTATACTTTCTTCCTCTTCATATCTTGCACAGGAAATAGCACTAGGTGCAGTAGCAGAGGTTTTGTTTCATGAAATATGAATCAGATCCAGGAAAGTCTTTCTGTTTCATAAACCTAATCCCTATTTCCCTTGCTTTTTTCCTTTCTTCTTCTGTCCTGTCTGGTATGAAGTAAATGTTCTGGTATTTTAGTTTCGAGCATCAAACCCAAACAGATGTTTGTTCCATTTAAACACGAACGCCTTTTCTAATTTTTTCCAGTTCAGATGCCAAAACAACAAAAAACATCAGTCAGTTATGTAGTCTTACTGGAGAATTTATATCTGGCACAGAGTGACCCCTCAAAAGGACATGGGGCTTCCTAGGAATTTGGGATGCTGAGCACATGATGCTTTCAGTTTGTTTCCAGAGTCGTCATCATTGCAAATCCCCTTGCCTGAAAGAGAAGTCCTATCTTATTGCATAAGAGCATTTTCCTTCATGGAAAAGCCAGATACTCAGTCACAGAGGTTCAAGACTTTGAGAAACTTATAAAAGAACTCTTTTTTTTTTTTTCCTTAAAGGTAGTAAACTACCTATATTCTTTTCTTGAAAACAAAGCTTAGACATGGCCCTCAAGGAACTTGGTATCTTCAATTCTTAAATCTATTCTGACTATACTAATCATAGAATCACAAACATTTTTAAAATTTAATTTCAAAAAGTACTGTTAATATGAAATATGAAAGTATTTTTGTATGCATTCTTGGTGGAGTTATCTCACGTGTTATTTCTGTATCCATGCTGAATGCAGTCCATCAGGATTTTGTTCAGTAGGGAAGGGAGGAAGAATTTCACTCTAATTAGATTGCCTTCCTACTGATAGTAGCTAAGCAAGCCATGTGTTATGACTCGCCACTGCTAACAAATGTCATGACAGAAGAAATCCTGATGTAATTATACAACAAATACAGAGCCTAAATTTTGAAGCACCAAGTGATGATGGATGCAACTATAATTCATCAGGGTGGCAGATTCTCTGTCCTTCCTTTCCCTGTGAAAGGGATCCAGACTAAGCAAGACTGTCAGTGATTTAACGTATAAACAAGCACCTAACCAATACTGAAGTTGGTTCTGTTGCAAGAGTGAAGGATCTCTGAACATAAGTGTTTAGCATCAGATCTGCCACATTAGGAGGATGAAATAATGCCTGAAGAACATGCTTAAGACCAAAGTAGTAAAGTACAATTTAAAAATTAAAAGTCCTCTCTGCAGGATTTCTTTTCCTAGTGGTGGACTCTCTTTTTTTTTTTTTTTTTTTTTTTTTTTTTTTTTTTTGTCAAAACCAGAGGTCACCAGGACACAAGCACTTTACTATTTCTCACTGTATAAAGCACAAGGAAATGTAAATAAAAAGTAAAGCCCTCAAAACACAAGTGATCAGCAGGACACAGGTAAGGCATAAATATTAAAATCCCCAAATTAATCTTTCCTGTCAACTAAATGGATCAGCTGCATTCCTGGAAACAGCTTAAGGGCCACATGAGTGGTCTCTTCTGAAGACCTTGTTCTACAGAGGCCAAAAGCTAAGCAGTGTGCAGGCTGACCACTTCAAAAGAGTCTGCTGAAGCTTTTGCCTGCTCTAAGCCCTCCGTAGGGTCCAGAGCAATTTTAAGTTGATTATCTAGATAGTAGTTGTCTATAGACAGTAATAAGTGTGCATCTATAGTGGCTTTGTCCTTCGCTGGGACATCTTTCAATATATAACAGCACTTTTGAAGAGCTCTCTTGTGTGTTCTGACCCTGGGTTTTGACTTCATTATGTGCTCTAGGCTTAGAGAATGGAAAGCTGGGTCAGCTCTTCAGTAAGGCACAGCTGTTGGTGAGTTAGGAGTATCAGGTGGTGAAGTTTCTGTTTCTGTAGTTGAACTTCAGAACTTGAAGCTATGGTAGTTTGTATTTCCCCAGGAGCAGACTTTCAGACAGTCTGGAGAATGGCTTCTGGTATCAAGTTTCAGCAAACTCCAATCTCTGTGGCCATCAAAAGGTAATGTGAAGTCTATTCTTGTTTTTTGTGTAGGCATTCTGCAAAGATGGCGTTCAGGGCAGGAGCTTTGGCATGGCTCTTTTGGAGTGGCCAGATGGCATGAAAAAAGATATAAAAATAGGTGTTTAGAGTCAAGTTAAGCATCAGTCTAGCTTGCTGCTGTGACCCTGATACTGGCTCGACAAGGTGTCCTTTCATGTAAGTATATTTACACCTCAGCTTCTGGTCACCTGCATCACACATACTTTCTCCATTAGGGGCCATAGTTTTATGTCTAATAAGCTATTGGTGGATGTCTTTATCCGCATCATGTGTTTAATTGTTCTTAAAATATAAGTGAGGTAAGTAATTTTAAAAAATCTGGGTTGTTTTCTCCACATCCAACTGCGTGCTCTGTGGAGAAAAACACTTCTGTAGGCCCCCTTCAGATACTGGAAGGCTACCACAAGGTTTCCTTGAAGCCTTCTCTTCCCCAGGCTGCAGAGCCCCAACTCTCTCAGCCTGTCCTCATAGCAAAGTTGCTCCAACCCTCTGATGATCTTCGTGGCCTCCCCTGGACTTGCTTCAACAGTTCAATATCCTTCTTTTGTTGGGGGCTCCAGAACTGTACACAGTACTCCAGGTGGGGTCTCACAAGAGCAGGGTAAAGGTTATCAGATCTTCCCCTATAAATCATGACTTTTGCCCAATGTCTTCAGTGTCACCAGGTGTTTCAGTTTTTCCTCTCCCTGTGCTTTTATTTTGACTGAGGTACAGATGATCAGGATGTCTTTTGGAAAGGTGATTTCAGCTACTGGTGTTGCAAAAGAATGTGGTTCTTTGTGCAGTCATGGGGTGTAACTAGACAAAGTAATTAAGGGGACTACTATCCAGCTAGCCTTCACATTAGTTTATCTGGAGGAGACAGAATAATCAATCATTGAACATCAATAGCAGATCAGATTAGATAGTGAAGAAAATGGAGGGTTGTTTCTTTTTGCAGCAGCAGCTCTTTATTGTGGCATCCTTGTGGTCACCTGAGCAGTTTTAGATGCCTCTGTTTCCAAATACAGTGTTAACGTTAGTGTCATTTTTACAGGGTTTGCCTTCTTGCTTTGATTCACTCTGTAAATTCTAGGTCTTTCCACAGTTGTTTAGACCCTGTAGTGATGCTTTTTGCCATTTCTTTTAGATTAAGGTACCAGCTTTGTCAATGTGAACCCTTTACATAATCAAAATATCTGTGGTTTTCCTTTAATTATCTTATTTGCTGGGAAAATAATCTACATTAATTCCCTTAAGGAGTACCAGAAAGGTATTCTGGCTTTCTAACAGCTTTGGCTTCCTGAGGTGTATGACATATTCATAATCATTTGTCTCTCCAGATTTGATCATAGAGCCATAGAATAGTTTTAGTTGGCACAGACCTTTAAGAACATTGAGTCCAGCCATTATCTGACTCTACCAGGTGTGGTGATTGTTTTTTCTCTGCTAATATGTTAAGTTTTACCTTATTTTATATTGCAGGTGCATTCTGTCTTTGCTTTAGATGTTACTCCAACAGGTATATGACAAAAGATTCATCTCGTAATTTGTGTTTTAAGGTACAGACTGCAGAGTGCTTGAAGCTTTTCAGCTCTTTTCTCTCCATTCCCGTGTCACATTAATATTGTCCTTGAACCCTGTGTTAACAGTGTCACACACACATGAATGATGTGGCTAGTGAGCAGCCTGGTTAAACTCAGTGGTGGGTAATCCTTTCTCCCACATTTAACTATGCAATGCACTTTTCTCAGTTCATTTATTTAAACCTTTTTCCTGTATTATCTCATTGTGAAACAAGTGCTCTTCAACCTCAATTTAACTTCTTTCCATAACTGTTGTTTTTTAAAGTTTTGATACCATGATTTGATTAACCATGGCAACTTTTGTATGCTGTATTCAAACTAAACAGCCTGTTTCATTTCAGGCTGGTAGTCCTGCTTATCATCTTCTAAATCCCTGTACCTCTTAAAATAACCTCTTAAAAAACTTCTCTTAGAATACATTTGAACTAATTATGTTATTGACGTGGTTCTCATTCCTGTTGTGCAAGCTTTGATTCTTATATGTTCTTACAGAAGTGACATCATTCCCTTGTAGTCATTGCATCCTTTCTTCATATGACAAGAAGTTATCTTGCTATTGGATCACCATAGGCAACTTTCTGTATCAGCTTTCCTTTGGCTGTATTAGTTTGGGTTCTTTGCAGTTTGCAGGGTGGTTGTGCTCTTTTTGTATGCTTGGATTTGCTTCACTTGGCACATTCTGATTTCCTTAAATTTCAAGTCTCATCTTCCAATGGTCTTTCTCTGCTAATGTTGCATATTGTAACTACTGTCTGCTCTCTTCTCAGTATAGTATTACTCATTTAGTTCTAAGGATGTTCCATAGTTGACCCTCTCTGTTAGCTTAGACCTAAAGACAATCAACAGCTGTCAGGAATAGTTTTAAGAAATGTTATCTCACACTTAGCAAGTGCTCACTGCTAGTAGATAGGATGTGGTTCATTAAACTGCATGTATTCATGCTCAATGGAGCTCTGTCCACCTGCATCAATCAGTAGAGTCAACAACACATTCTTTATCTTCCAAACGGAGATGTTCGTAGTGATTTGCATGCAGAAGGTGCTTCCTTCTCCGCTGAACTGAGTATAGATGCAGATCTGTGTGCTGCACAATGATAGATGAGCTGTATCCCAGGAATATTTAATCTACCAGAGGATTTCCTGCTTATGAACCCTTAACTTACCCCTCTTTCTCCTAGAGGCATTGAATAGACAAAATATTTCTTGTCCCAGTGTAATTTTATTGTGGTTTGTTCTTTTTTTTTTTTTTTCCTTTTTCCTCCTGGAATACTCTTCTGTACTTCATTTTAGAAGCATTGGCCACAGCAGTCTTTTCCACAAGAGCTGGACCCTTTGCAAGGTTGTCTCTAGAGGTCAGGAGCAAGGGCAGTCATCACAGATGGTCAGTCTGTCATCATGGGCAAATAGGCAATCTCTAGCTAATGTAAGCTTACCCAGAAGACTTTTTCAGAGTATCCTTGTCTTCTTAATAGCTTTATTGGATAAATATTCAGCCCATCCTTTTGATGAAGCTGATCTCAGGCAAGCAAAGCAAACTGGGACAACAGAGGTCCAGTGCACAGCAAAAACTCAAGACGTTTGTATTCACTACTGCCTGGCAATAGCAAGGCTGGAATTTCAAATAAGGCCCTTCACAGGTATGTGCAACATTGATTAGCTAGTTAATCTAGTAATGAAATTAATATTTTGTTTATTGATCTTAAGTGTCTTAAATCTGTAGCTGGTTCTCATTGGTTGATTGTGGTTGTTAACATTACATCTGTGGGAAGAAGGGATTGTGAGCTGGTGACAATTACAGAAAGTTTTCTGCTCCATGGTACCAGTTACATAGGCATCAGCAGAGCCATTTGGATCTGAGAAACTGGGTAACAAAACTGCAGCGTTTCCAGTGCTGAAGGAATTGTTCTTTTCAGGTAGCTTGTAAAGTAACTTAAAATATTGCTCAGTGGTGAAGTTCTATATGATAATTACTATGGAAATAGAAAATACTACGCTACCTGTTGCCACTTCAGTCCTTCCTTAGCTGCATTGATTCTTAAAAGCTTTGGAACAGGCACCGAATTTTTATTCTGCAGGAAACTCTTTTAACCATTTCAGTCTTCAAAAATACCTTCCCTGTGCTTGGTGGTCCAGTAATCAGTAGTAAGTGTTTTTAACCAAGTACATTTTCCTAAGTATCTGAAGGAAATGTGCTTTTATAACACTAAGATAGATACTTGTTCAGTTGGACTCTAGCCCATGTTTTTAATAAACTTACTCGTTATGTGCAGCATCCTTTTAATTTCTGCACCTTGTTGCTAAGAGGCTTTCTTATTCTTTGGCCCATCTTCTCACTCTTAATTTTTTTTAATATCTTATGTTAGTGCCCTACACAAAACAAGAAACTATGTTTCACTGTGGTTAGTAACATGTATCATATCTCACATATGTATCATATATGTCATGATAATATATATCAAACCTGTCATACTATTCTATCATACCATATATATTCAATCTACCATATCGTGTATCATCTATATCCTTGTGTATAGAGCATACATAGACAGTTACAGGATATGTACAATGTGATATCACATCACATCATTTTCAGTTATTTTAGCACAAAAAAATAAAGACAAATGTTAGAGCAGGAAAGCCTGAAAATGCCATTCTCGTTGCATTGAAAAATACGTGTGACAGGAAACTTTTAGAGGCAAATTTTCTGTAATGTAATTTAAACTAGGACTGTTTGAAAGTCTTTGGCATCTGTTTTTCCTTCCCACATATTGCTTACATGAAGTATTCTGACTTTTCTCCAATATAGAATCCTTCTTGGTGACCAAAAGGACTAGGGTAGTGATGACTGCAAAATCCAAAGGATGAAAGTCAAGCTGCTACACACAGATGGGGGAGTGTTTTTTGTTAAGGCAGTATGAATATACTTGTCACATTATAAATTTTATTAACAACAAAGAAGCTTTAGTCTGACTTTTAGCTATAATAATAGGTGACATAAATATAGGTTGGTTTTGTTTTGTTTTTTTTTCTTTCTTAAGGTACAACAAACCTTGCCAGAATGTTTTTCATGCTCCAACTACAAAAGCAAGTTGAAATAGGAAGGAAGGTGGATAAAAGAATAGCAGGCTTAATTAGGTGCCACGTTGTGTGGTGTTGACAAGTTGATAGATCCATTATAGTGAAAATGCTTTCGCTTTACTGCCCACTATGTAACTGCTTGTAATATAATCAAATTACCTTTAGACTTCTTACATTGCCTCCTCTCTCTTAAATGCACAAACATGTACACACACATTTCCCTTTGTCTGCCTCTGCTCAAGCTTTGCCAGAAACTTCTTTGCATGCTGAAAGACCTGTCTTTGTAGCCAGGAGATGTGCTGTAGGATGCTGAAGGATTCTGTGTTTCCTTGTACCATGCGTGTCTCAGCTGGCTCTCTCTTCTGTCTTCCTGTCGTCTTGGAAATGCAGCTTTCTTGCTAGCTGGGTAGTTTATTAGTCCAGTTGAGAAAAGATAGGTAATTGGGGTACTCTTCCCTTGTTAGAACACTAAGATAGAAGTTTTCACTGGTGTTGCTAGTGGTGCTGATGTTGGCTCTGTGTGAGTAGTTTCAGAGACCTGCTGATACGCTTGTATGCCGAGAAGGCTGAGTTGAGTTGGCTCATTTTCTCTGCCACTTACGGGACAAATAGAGCCCAAACACTTGGCTCAGGTTAACTGACAGTGCTTTCCAGCCCCGATTTGCTCTGGAACCTTGTATATGTACTTCTGTGGAAGATCTGTCTTTTTAATAGTAATATTTGCTTTCAAAAAACCTTTTTTGATTGCTCTGTTCCCACAGAAAGTTTGAAAACATCAGTGAGTAGTCATGCAGACTGATACCACAGAATCACAGAAACATTCCAGTTGGAAAAGACCCCCAGGATCATCAAGTCCAATCAACAACCTTACTCTACAAAGTTCACCCTTAAACCATACCCTCAAGCACCACATCCAAATGACTCTTAAACACATCCAGGGTTGGTGATTCAACCACCTCCCTGGGCAGCTCATTCCAATGCCTGACCACTCTGGCTGAGGAAAAAAATCTTCCTAATGTCCAATCTAAGCCTCCCCTGTTGCAGCTGAAGGCCATTCCCTCTTGTTCTATCACTATTTACCTCTGAGAAGAGACCAACACCAACCTCTCTACAGCGTCCTTTCAGGTAGCTGTAGACAGCCATGAGGTCTCCCATCAGCCTCCTCTTTTTCAAACTATCTATCCCCAGCTCCCTCAGTCGCTCTTCATAAGATTTATTTTCCAGGCCCTTCCTCAGCTTCCTTGCCCTCCTCTGCACTCACTCCACAGGTCTCTTCCTAAGTGCATCTGTTTAACTGTCTTGTGTTGCGTGCATTTAGCAGTCAGATCCTCAGTTCAGATGTGTATGTATTGCTATGACATATGTGGCTGCTTTGACTTTTCCTTATTGCTTGTTGGGTTGTAAACATTGTTGTGTTTGTCTTCATTTCTAGCCAGTTTTCCTTTCTGCTTACTTTAATAGACAATCGCTTCTGGATTTCCTCAGGGTTTGCTTTATCTGCTTGAAGAACTCCCCTTTTCTGCTAGATACGTGAATAGGCTTACTTGTTCATATGCATCAGCAGTACTTGAATGTGTGCTTTTTGTAACTCTTGCCTTTAATTATCAATTGACTGTGCCAATTAGGATGGGTTGCCATAGGTCTGACACCAGCCTAATTTTGCTGTAGGTCTGGTTCCCTTCAAAGGGAGCTGTCAGATGCATGAATAACATAGGGTGAGTCATCAGTGAACCATACCTCTGAAAGACTGCTGTTCTCTTTCAGTTGAGGTGCCTTCCTTGTGGGAGATGGTTTGTTTACTGGGCTTTGAAATAGCAATTTGCCCTCTATATCTTCTGTAGTTTAGATACTTTAATGTGGCCTTCTGTAACAGGCATGATTTCATGAGTGCTCCCCAAATAGGTGTACCACTCACCAACTGCTGGTTTCTGAGCAATACCTGCAGGTGGTCCTGGCAATGTATTAGGTGATAGGTTGGATTAGCAAGGAAGCTGAGGAACAAACTGCTGACTTTGAGTTTTGGCTAAAACAGTTCATATGTCAACGGACTTAGATGTAATGGGAAATTAAAGGAGGATTTTAGAGGCAACTAGAAAGCAGAATAGAATTCAAGAACAAGAAGGGCTTTTCAGAAGTCATCTGTTCACTTTTATTCCTACTATTTTGGCTGGAGGGACAAAAATCATAATTTAGCAGCTGAAAGAGTTAGAAGATAGGAAAGACTAAAATAAGGCTATACAGGAAGGGAGAAATCACTTCTGCCTCTGGGTCCTATTTCCTTACTTGAGAGACCCTATTTTTCATTACACTGTCATTTAGTTTCTATCTCATCCCCTTCTTTGCCTCTTAAAATATTAGCCATCTTTCCCACAGAGGTTTCCAGAGATGTCTGTATGAGTTGTCATTCCAGGTAAAATAAGGCAGGCAGATTTCAATCTTGTTTTTTCCCTCATATCAGACCTCCTTATTTGGTGGTAGGCTGGAATTCTGTTTTGGAGCTTGTAGTTGAAGTGGGCTCATCCTGAATATAAAAAGCCCCTCTGTCTTTTATAGACTCCGTTAGAATCAGTTCAGCTACCACATGAGTTCTAAAGATTTCATAAATTGATGTATTTTGTATGCAATTTACTGTCCCAAGACACAACTGATTGTCTGGTGTATGGGACTTCATCCATACTGATAAATATAGAGTGCATAGCATCAAAGGTCTTCTGCTTAGTGCAGAATGAGCGTCTGTGATGGCTTCCAAAAGGATTATACTTTAATTAGACAAGGGGGCCAAAACCAAATACTGATACCATAGACGTGATCTTTGGGAACAGACTTTGAAAATACTTTAAGATACTGGGATTAAAATAATACTCTGCTTATAAAATTTGTATGCATATTGTTCCCTCCCCCTCCCTGCCTTAGATGCTGTAGCACCAGTTTGGGTGTTTTTTTGGTCATGTTTTATAACAGGGTATTATGAGAAGTTTTCTGTGTTCCCCATTCAAGCAAAACTTTGGGATTACAGGATATTACAGGATAATAAAATTACAGGATTATTATGGGATATTGAAATAGTCACTTAACAAACGTAACTAATATCATCCTACTAAATTACCCCAAAGAATGGGTCTTTGGGGACCAAACTGTGAGAAACTGATCCCCGCGCCAGTAAGTCTTTAGAGAGCTTTTGATGATGTGGTATTGTTGCTGAGGAAATGCAGTTATTTAGCCAGAATTTCTAGAAACAAAGCATTTCAGTTTTTAAATATGCTTGTGGTTTAAAACTCTACATTCTTTTCTTTGCTTCTTTAACGTGGCCAAGCTGCGTCCTGTTTCTCACTGTCTCTCAGTGTGGAGATGAAGATAGCTAAGCTTGTTTCCTGCAAGGGTGGTTTAAAATTATATTGCTATGCTTGTATCCCTTCACCACAATCCTTCAATGAATTGAGGTGTGTATTCAATTATGCACACGTTAAATAATTCTCTTTTAAGTTCTTTGAGTCAATACTTTGTAGGAGTACCTCAGAGATACAGTGACTGGCATCTCATTCCCATCAGAAAGTCGTATGTTAAACTTCTGGCTGATGCTTTCCAACTTTACTAGCACAGAAGGCATTGCTGAGGCTTATAATGATCGAAGCTCAAAGCTAATCGTTACTAAATAAAGCACAGCAGAAGTACCTAGCTGTGCTCACTTTTGTATGTAAACTTCACAAAAATAATTTAAACATAAAACCAGATTATATTTTGGGTAATGGGTCTGTTGGGGTCTTTTGTTTGTTTCCTAACTTGGTTGGTTTTCACAGGAGCATGGCATTTTTAATCACTGTTTGCTGTTTAAGGGATTGGACTGTGCTGGTTTGAGGCTAATTGGAATATTCTAATGAGAGAAATTAGATCATTGATTGTAAAAAGAAAATAATGATAAAGTCTGTATCATTCATTGGTTTGCTAAAAGGGATAGAAAGCCAAAGTATAAACAATTTGTCCCTCTTTTGCTTCTTTGCTTCCTGAGTGATTGTTCCCTTTAGATCTCTTCTCTGCTCTAATCTCTCTACTAACTCCAGCGAACATTTCCAGATAACAAAGTAAGCTTTGCTGGTTGTTTTGTTATATAAAGCTGATCCTGTAGGCTTCAAAGTAAAACTCTGCTGACTGTAGTGAAGCCATTTTTTACCCTAAAATGTAATTGTAAGTTATCTATGGATCTAGTCAAAACCCTATAGTTACGTTACCTTGCACAAGATGCAAATAGAAATGTCCTTTTCTGTGTGGAGAAAACATACACAGCATAACCCAGTTGAGCTGAATAATATGTGGCTGGATCATGCTTATGTTCTGCATGGCTCAGTGTGCTTTCCATCTGCAAGTTTGAATGTGCTTACTGTTAGCACCTGCTGAGCTAAACTGACTTAGAGCGATGCCGAGACTAGAAACATATCACTCATCGACTTCCTACCATACTTGCATGTGTACCAAGCAGAGGTAAAATGGTGTTTCAGTTGTGGTTGACATCAAAACCTTCATTCAGTAGTGACATAACTTTTCATGCAGCTGAATCCAGTGGGACTTAGCTCCTTGACTGAAACCAAGATACTTGTCAGTCTCAATGATGACGCCTAGTGCAGCTGCATTTCTTGAGGCATTTAATTGTCTTCAAGCATCAGTGTTTAAAAATGAAAAAATCAATCCCTATCAATATTGGAAACTTTCACCAATTAAACTGTTCTGGTGACTATGCAGAGAGAAGTGCACATGCAGGTCACGTGTGATCAGTGCCGACTTTGTGCTGTAATGACACAGAATAGCATGCCAGAGCCTGTTTTGGATGTGAACTGAGCTTGGCTCCTTCTCTGCCTGTACAGGGCAGGTTCAACAAGAGCAAGTGTAGGATCCTGCACCGGGGCTGGAACAGTCCTCACTATCAATACAGACTGGGGGGAGGAGGTGATAGAAAGCAGTCCTGTGGAAAAGGACTCGAGGGTGCTGGTGGACAAGAAGTTGGACATGAGCAGGGTGCGCTTGCAGCACAGAAGGCCAATGGCATCCTGGGCCGCATCAGAAGATGTGTGGCCAGCAGATCCAGAGTGGCAATTCTGCCATTTTACTCTGAGACCTCATCTGGACTACTATGTCCAGCTCTGGAACCCTCAATACAGGAAGGACACAGACCTCATGGAGCAGGTTCAGAGGAGGGCCATGAAAATGATCAAGGGGTTTGAGCTCCTCTGCTACAAAGACAGGCTGAGGGCGCTGGGATTGTTAAGCCTGGAGAAGAGAAGGCTTTGGGGAGACCTAATAGCAGCCTTCCAGTACCTGAAGGGGGCCTAAAAGAAGGATGGAGAGAGACTGCGCACAAAGGCCTGCAGTGATAGAGTATGTGGCAATGGGTTCAAACAAGAGAAGAGTAGATTTAGATTGGATGTTAGGAGCAAGTTCTTTACCATGAGAGTAGTGGAACTAGATCAGGTTGCCCGGGAGGGTGGTGGGGGTCTTGTCCGGGGAGATACTCAGAGGGGGGCTTGACGGGGCTCGGGCCAACCTGATCTAGTTGAGGATGCCCCTGCTGACTGGTTGGACCAGATGACCTTTGGAGGTCCCTTCCAACCCTGATCATTCTATGGTGATACTTTCAGAGCCTCCTTCCAGCATCTCTTCCATACAGATTGCTGTAGTTGTAGGCATAGAAATAGCAAGTGCTTTGGGTGGAAGCCATTTCTTAGGTATGTGGGTATATGGAGCAAAGTAGAGTGCTGTTATCAGTAGGTCGTGGCTCGGTTTCACAGGTACTGTTTTAATACTTGGAACACTAAGGAGCAGGTTCTGTAGGTATGATGTATGCCTGCCCACTCAGCATAGACAAATGTTAAACAAAGGAAGCTGCTTCTAGATGAATTGTGGGTTTCAGTCTGGAGTTAATGCTTCTGGTACATTCCTGGGTTCTTGCTCAACTCCTCTGGGTTCAGTGGGGAGGAAGTGTTCAATGCTTGATCCAGGTGAGGTTAAGGAACAGGATTTCTGTGTAATTCTATAGGAGTCTTTTCAAATAGCTTCTCTCACACCAACCTCTATGCACAAAAAAAAAAAAAACTTTAGAAACCCCAGGCTAGATATAAACACTTTCTCCTTCCTGTAAAACAAAGAATGTGAAGCAAAGTCTGGGACCTGTGATGTTACCACCAGCAGCACAGCTTTGTTTTACCTATTTTTTCACTTCCAAAAAGGCAAGCTAAACAATAAACAAGGAAGGAAAGACACATCGTTGAAAGCCACTTTTCTGTTGCTCTGCATGCCTTTTCTCCTTCTGCTTGGCAACTTCCACACCTGCTGTTCTGACTACTAAAATTGTCCTTCCTTTTGTCCTGCAAGTGTTTCTGCCTAAGGGGAGAGGACAAAGGATTCGGTAGCATTTTTCATGGTTCTGCTGCCTTGTAATTTTCAAAACTAAGTTCTTGTTAAAACTGAGTATTCTTGGGGCTCCATAATCCAGGTTTTTGTAAATGAATGGCTATGAGCTAGGATGGTTGCAGTAGCACAGGCACACCCTGCTCTTAAAACAGCTTTTCAATGTATTTAAGTGTATAGCGGTGAAAAACAGCATTTCTGGTGCAGCGTGAGGCTGGTGTAACCAGAACGAGGCAAAAGAACAGGTGAAGGGAAGTTACTCCCATCTTCTACCATAGTTTTTCTTTCCAACAGTTGTTGGTTCAGAGCTCCCCCACAGTTTCCTCTTCCCTTGGCAGGTGCAGTGAGAGCTACTTATCCTGTTCCAGTCTGCTTTAAGAACAGCCTTCGTTTGTGATGTTACTGGGAAACATTTCAGTATGTGCAGTGTGAATATCCCATTGCAGATGTTTTAAGGAGGAAGGCCAACTCTTTCTCAGTTTGATGGATGTTTTTCATCATCATGTCATAGAGAAGCTGGTGGCTCATGGTTTAGATAGGTGTACCCTTCACTGAGTTGAAAATTGACTGGATGGTGAAACCCAAAGAGTGGCAGTGAATGAAGTTAAATCCAGTTGGTAGCCAGTCAGTAGTGGTGTTCCCCAGGGCTCAGTATTGGGGCCAGTTTTCTTTAGTATCTTTATCAATGATAGGGGTTGGGAGATTGAGGGCATCCTTGGGAACTTTGCAGATGCCACCAAACTGGGCAGACGTGTTGATCTCCTTATATGTAGGAAAGCTCTACAGAGGGACCTGGACAGGTTGGATTGATGGGCTGAGGTCAATTGTAAGAGGTTTATTTAAGAAGGCCAAGTAGCTTGTCCAGCCAGCTGAGTGTGAGTCAGCATGTGTGCAGGTGGCCAAGAAGGTCAATGGTCTCCTAACTGTATCAGGAGCACTGTGACCAGCAGGACCAGGGAAGTCGTTATCCCTTCTATTCAGGACTGGTGAGGTCATACCTTGAGTACTGTGTTCAGTTTTGGGCCCTCACTAGAAGAACACTGAGGTGCTGGAGTGGGTCCAGGGAGGGGCAACAAAGGTGACAAAGGGGCTGAAGAACAGCTCTTTTGAATAGCAGCTCAGAGAACTGGGACTGTTTAGTCTGGAGCAGAGGAGGCTGAGGACAGACCTTCTGGCTCTCTACAACTACCTGAAAGGAGGTTGGAGCAATGTGGGAGTTGGTCTCTTCTCCAAAGTAACTATTGATAGGATGAGAGGCTCAAGTCTCTCATCCTGAGAGCCTGAGACAGTTTAGATATTAGGAATTTTTAACTTGCTGAATAGGGTGCTCAAGCACTGGAACAGGCTGCCCAAGAAAGTGGAGGACTTAACAGTCTTGGGTTGACAGATAGACTTGATCATCTTAGAGATCTTTTCCAACCCTAATGATGACACTGTGATTCTCTATCAACACTGCACAACTCTAGAATAAAGACAGATGAGTCTGGTTCTGGGTGAACCAACTTAAATACTGGAGCCAACCTGTATTTCTTTCCAGGGTAGATGATCCAAGTAAAAGGTCTGCAGTAGGACAGCTGCATGCTTTCAGTTCACATTCAGAGCTCCCTTGTAGCGCATTTTAATTTTGCCCTTAGGAAAGTTGGAATAATACTGCCAAAATTCTGGTACTGCAGATACATCTATGTCAGATAAGCCACAGATTGTGTTGTCGTAGAAAAATGATCCTCGTGAGTTAAAAAGGGGTTTTTTGGGTTTTTTTTAAACCACAGCTTCTTCCAGCACTGATACATTAATCAGGGGTTGCACCATTCCTTGACTTAGCTAACTGTGCCAGAAAAATTATCTGGTTTTCCCCTTGCAGAATGTCCTGGATTTAAAATGTGTTAAATAGCACAGTGACATTTTTGAGCAGGAACATCAGTTGTCATTTGAATACTTGCTAGCCAGAAAACTATTTTAAAGCCTTTTAGAGAGAACTTAGTTCTTGCTCTGCAAGGCAGGACATGCTTTAAGGTATTAACCATCCAAGGATTTATGCCTATTGGTTAGCCAGAGGTAGAAGTACAACTTAATACTCATACAGGGGTTTGGAGTGTTTAATTAGATTGCAAAGGAATAGAGCAATAAATTGTATTTCTAAAAGGAAACATCCTTTCTAAAGTTGATGGAAGGAGGGAAAAAGTATTCGTGAGAATTCTGAATTCATTTGAATTTGACCTGTTTAAATTAATCCTTTTTTTCCCTGAGCCCACTTTAACTTTTGCTTAACTTACTCCTCATATATTTTCACTTTTGAGCAAAATAATTAAAAAAAAAAAAACAACCTAGAGTGACAGAAGATTAGAGACCTTATCTGTATCTAAACCTTATCTGTTTAGATACAGATAAAGGATAATGATGTTCAACAAAACAAGAATTAAATACAATTTAGACACAAACAGACTTGTCACAGGAAGGTTTATTTTTTCAGAGGAGGCCATTTTGGAAGGAAATTATAGCAGAAGTGTTCCCATAGAGACTTCATTTCTCTGTACATGCAGCTGACAACATTGATGAAACCAAAAATTTACTCATGCTTACTTTTCACTAGATAAACAGTTGAGGTATCACCTTTTTTTTTATTTTCTTAAATGGATAATAAAAATACACCAGCTAATTTTACTGACATGTTTATAGATACACACATCCTCAGGCTTTAGAGCTATGCTGTTCTGTAGAGATGAGCAACATTTGTCTGTTAGATTTGGAAGATTTAAAAAAGCATACCTCCAACTTTCCTAACTTCTTTTATTTATTAATAACATCTTCTAAATCACATTGACAAACTGTGTGCAATAAACTAGTAGGGTTTACGTTATTAATGTAAGACTTGGAAATTAATACAATTGAAATTAAAGTACATTTTGCTCTGGTTCCCTACTGCCAGCAGCAAAAAACCACAAGCTTAAGTTTCCCTAGAGAAGAGCGTTGCACGTGTTAAAAGCTGAAATGATAACTTGATTAACAATAGGGATCTGTAATGGCTTTAAAATTAATCTTGTCCTGCACTCAAGCTCTCAGAAAATGACAAAACTCTGTATGTTTCCTTATCGTTCCTGCCTCATGGGAGACCAAGAGTATTCAGAATTTCAGTCAAAATTCAGTTGTTTCAGGTTGCTTAGTTCCATGGATAGACCATATTTGATCGTTTCATCATACTAGATTTATTTATTAATTCATTAACAAAAAACTCCTTTCAGCTCACACAGCTGGTTACACAAAATCACTCATCTGCCTTGCTTGACTCGATCCATGTATATGTCTGGACTTGGTTTAGCTCATTAAAAATAAGAATTTTGGATGGCTGGGACAAATCTTTGCCAGGTGCCCACACTCATGCTGATGCAGTAAAGGCAAATACAGGAATATTTCAATCTCTTAACAGTGTCTTCAGAACATTAGGAAAGGTTGCAGCTCTTGACTGCAGAAAGAATTTTGCCTATCAGAACTTTAGCTACAAGTTAGTTATCAGTGTCACTGAATCACCACATCTGTAGCTGTTGTTTTTACATAGTTGACTGTCTCCCCAAAGTGGTAAAGGTACTTTTCCCCAAAGTGAGGACAAATGTGTACAGTGAAGGGCCAGATGGTGGACAGACAACAATTTTAAATTTTTCTGACTTTCATCAGCAATAGATCCAGGAAATCAAACATTATCCTGCTGAATGCAAATCACAGGATCACAGGATGTTGGAGGTTGGAAGGGACCTCCAGACATCGAGTCCAACCCTCCTGCCAGAGCAGGACCATAAAATCTAGCTCAGGTTACAGAGGAATGCGTCCAGACAGGCCTTGAAAGCCTCCAGAGGAGGAGGAATGAATTGCACCAAGAAATTGATTATCTAAAAAGTATTAGTACTAGATCTGAATTATAGTAAGTATCTTTAATGTCATTAGCTTTGCTATGGAGAGAGTGAGGAATGTGGCTGTCAATAAAGATTTTGTGCTGTCTTCAGGCAGTTTATCATCAGTTAAATTACGTAATCAAAAGGTCTGAATGTGCCACCGATTCTCTAAAATTACTTCTCATGTAATAAAGGAATCCTTTAACTTCTATATGAGAGTCTACTGCACAATGTCCTGCATAGTCAGGGTAGGAACTGCCAAAATCCATTTCACGCTTGCATGCATATAATGTGTGCCTCAGGATGTAGGTGTAGGACAGGTGGCTAAATGTGTTGGTGAAGAGGGAAATGGGTAACGAGCAGAAGGCTTTGACAGTTTCAGCATGTGCAGATTTCTTGACCTTGTCCTATTAACAACTATGGACTGCTTGACATTCACAGGATCATCTTCAAGCTGTATTTAATAGCTTTATTTTTCTAGGACTCGTGCATGTTGCCTCTTCATAACTGTTTGGGTGATAGCTGAGGGAAATAACCAACAGGGGAGGGGTTAAAATAAAACAAAGTAGTTGATATTTTGAATTCTAAAATTAATAATTTATATTACACCAGCCTGGTCATTAATTAAGTTTTCTCATCTTTATCTGCAGTTGTGTAGATACACATGCTTAACTTCAAGCATATGTGTAGTAAGATATCTCTCAGGGAGAAGACACCAGATAATGTTAATGCTGTACTAGAATCTGAAAGATTTTCTACCAGCAGTTCCTTTTTGTAGATTGCTTCAGTCTCTTGAAGACAACCGTCAACTGAAAACTAGTATCTGGTTTTCATAAAACATTTTCTTGGGATTATTGCAGTGTGAAAACACTTTTTTAAAATATAATAATAGGTTTTATTTCATGCCATTTAAATGGTTGCCTTTGTAGTAAGACTGTAATTCTATTGTAATAGCATTCATTAACTCAGACTAAATGCATTTTTAAGCCTGTTCTAATGTGAAAAGTGAACAGAGCTGGACCAGAAGTTGCATTTGGAGCACAGCCTTCTCTTTTCCATCTAATTTTAAACACTCTGTCTTGGCTGCGTTATTCATCCCCCTTACTGCTGCTACAATGCATCCAGTATTGTGTGTTGTCTTCAGATGACAAATAGGTTGAGAGGAGGCTTTTTCCCGGCTGGTGACCCTCCTCAGTTCTAACACTGTAGGATGTGCAGCAGAACTAATTATGTATCTGAGGTTAGTGAGGGTGTTTTCCAGGAGGAGACTGGGGAGTAAGAGGTGGTTGAGATCAGAACTTTTCTAAGTATCCTTTCATTGTAACTATGAAAGATGATCATGTCCCAAGAGAATGGAGGAAGAAGTGATCATAGAATCATAGAATCATAGAATGGTAAGGTTGGAAGGGACCTCAAGGATCATCTAGTTCCAACCCCCTGCCATAGGCAGGGACACTTCCCACTAGGATAGGTTACTCAAGGCCTCGTCCAACCTGGCCTTGAACACCTCCAGGGAGGGAGCAATGGGGATGGGGAGCCCATCACTGCAGCTGCTGCCATGGAGTGATTTCCCAGGGCCAGGTCACTAAGGCTGGAGCTTAGTGGAAGAGGGAGTCACCCTTAGTTATGTCACATGTGGTGGTAGGGTTTTACCTGTGTAGTTCTATGTGTATATAAATGTACCTGTCTTGGTGATGACCGTGATATACCTCTGTATCTTTTAATTAACTGTAAGAATTAGCAGAAGCTCTATGGATCTCTGTGCTTTCACAGTGCTGTAATTTTACTTACCTTAGAAAAAAATGGCAGCTATTGAGTTATTTATTAGGACCTTCTGGGCACTGAGAAAATAAAAACAACTGAAACCAAAAAGACATTAAAGTTACGCACACAACCTTGCTATACAATATAGAGCTAAATTTCAGAGGAGGTATAGTAAATATGGTTTCTAAGGAAAGATTTTAAGAAGTGAAAGTTAATAGCCTGAATGAAGGTACAATAGCATTTTTTGTATGAATTAAGATGGTCGCAAAGACAGATGTAAACAATTCATCTGTAGGCAAATCATTCTCCAGCTCCACTGGGGATAGAATGGGTTTGAATCAAGGCAAAGGAGCTGCAGATCAGACATAGGAAAACCTTCCTAACAGTGAGGTTAGAGAAATATGGGAAGGGAATTGCCTGAGAAGGTTGGAAAACCCTCTGGCGGTGGAGGTTCTCTGAACTCATGCGAAGAGTTTAGATGTTCTTAATCCTGTGACAGAAAGAGGAATTAAGTAGTCTCTTTAATTGCCTTATTTTTGATTATTCTATACAGAGAACTTACTTGTGAGGCAGTGCTAACAGATTTAGGCAGTATTTAACAGATTCTCCTCCTAGATCCTTTTGTTCTTTTGAATAACTTTTTTTAAAGTAGTATTTTTCAAATACTACTTTATCTTTTCTTCTAAAGATAGGTTTTCTTTTCCTTCAAAGTGAGGGGAAGATTATTTCTGCATAAAAGGTCTTGCCACATGAAATGGTTGTTTCTTTTGGCAGCTTTTCTTTTCAATGATTCACTGATTCCCTTCAAGAAAAGGCAGCTAGATAAAGCTATAAGGATAACCAAAGCAATGTATATAGCAGCAGAGTAAGAGCTGAGATATCACAGTGTTTCAGTAAAATCTGGCATTGCAATTTGGTACATGTCTGGTCCTGCACCTAAAATCCATGGTAAGGAGGGAGATAAAAGGAGAAAGAGTTCATTTTTTTTTTTTTGTAGTTTGAGATTAGAAGTTACAGTGCAATTGCAGGCTCTTTGTTGGCAGAAACAAAAAGCCACCCACCTGTTGTGTCTCATTAGTGTCTGTTCTCCTTGATCATAACATTATAGCACCTTTCCTTTGAATGTTGCTCTTTGAATCAGTCATTGTTGCATCTCCTTCAAGGCAGAGCAGTATTCCTAACATGATCCTTATTCTGTGAAAAGATAGTGAGGAACTTAAAAAACAAGCATGAGGACCATTTCTTCTGTTTCAGAGTAGACATGTTGAAACACAGAGTGGAAGAAATTAGCCTCAAAAAGGATGATCACTCAACCATTTCTTTATGATATAGCTGTAGAGATGCTTGTAATTGCTAACAGAAGGGAGGAGGTGGTGCAAGGCTGGAGATCCCAAAAGGTACTGAAAAGGATGGGCATTCTCCTTCCCTCCAAGTGACCACACAAAAGCTTACAGTAATGCATTAAAAATTGAAACTGGTGTGTGTGAGTACCCTTCTAATTGCAGATTTACAGAACTAGAAAGAAAACCTTATCTCTTAGCCTCCAGGCTCTCACATTTTATTTAAACCCGAACAAACAAAAAAAATCACAAACCCGAACAAACAAAAAAATCACAAACCCGAACAAACAAAAAAATCACAAACCCGAACAAACAAAAAAATCACAAACCCGAACAAACAAAAAAATCACAAACCCGAACAAACAAAAAGAAACCACAACCAGATCTACCTTTCCTCTTTCCTTCAAATGTAGTTCTCTTAAATGTTTTGTCAGTCTTGACTACTAATGGTCAGAACAAATAATTCTAGTCAGAAAAAAAAATCAGCTAGATCACTGCTAATTACCACATTTCTGTTGTCTCTCTTCTATTGCCTAGCTTTAGGAAATAATTTGTACAATCTAGGTAATTTCTTTTAGCATGCCACTTGTTCTGCCCATCTCTTCCTCCTGGCTAGTTGAGCTGTAATAGCTTAGAGGCATCCTCATGATACTGCACTAAACAACAGCAGGTAAAAACAATTTTCAAGTTGCCAGGAAGTGAATGGTTTGTTTTATCTTTGTCCTCCTAAAATGGTTGTATTCAGTGTAATGATCACTGAAGCAGAAGGTACAGGGCTGTTGCCACAAAGATGTATATACATAGAAATATACGCAGGTTCTACCGCTCTCCTGGACTCAGTGTGGGGCTCTAGCGTTCATCTCTTGCTCTGATCTTGTCAGATAGCACTTCATAAAATACAGTCATCACAAGACTTGGATTAAAATGCCAATTTCATTGTTGCCAGTTCTACTGGACATAATTGAATTAATTTTCCTCTCCCTGAAAAGCTTCTAGATTTCTACCTACATAATGATTAAAAACTTACCAGTAAGGCTGTTGCCAATTAGTAGCAAGACTGTACTTTTCATAAAACAAGCATCTTATTTCCAGGCTGAGTTAGTTTTCCATAAGTGATAAACGTTTCTTATTGTCTCATGATCCTCACTACTGAATCAAATTACATGCTGCTAGGTGAAATATTTTACATACATCTGCTCTATTATTTCTAACTTTAAGCTGCCTTCATCAGCAACAGTGAGAGAAATAAAATTTACTTTACCATAAGCCCATAATGAAATACATTAGTTATATTACTCTCCTTAATTGGTCATTATTTAGATTCTTTATTAACTACTCCAGTAAGTTCGTCTAGATCCACATCATGCTTACAAGCTGGTAATTCCTTGTGTTATCTAATTTGCTTCTAAAAATGTCCTTTAGGTTTTTTTTCAGGTCCAGTGAAAGATGCCATCATTTCCCAACAAACAGGGGGAGGGGAAACATATATATATATATATATATATAGAGAGAGAGAGAGAGAGAGAGAGAGACTGAGGGAAGGAGAGAGAAGGAGAAAGACTTAGACAGGCTGGAATGTTGGAAAGAGAGAAATTTAATGAAATTCAACAAGGGCAAGTGCACCTGGGAAAGAACAACCCCATGGATCTGTATAGGTTTGGGACTGACCTGCCGGAAGGCAGGGAAGGGGAAAAGGATGTGGGGGTCCTAGTGGATGGGAGGTCGACCCTGAGCCAGCAATGTGCCAATGCCATTCTGGGCTGTATTAAAAGGGCTGTGGCTAGTAAGTTGAGAGAGGTTCTCCTGCCCCTCTACTCTGCCCTGGTGAGGCAACATCTGGAGTACTGTGTCCAGTTCTGGGCCCCTCAGTTCAAGAGGGACATAGAGCTACTTGAGAGAGTCCAACACAGAGCCACAAAGATGATGAAGGGAATGGAACATCTCTCTTATGAGGAGAGACTGAAGGAGCTGGGGGTCTGCTGCTTGAAGAGGAGACTGAGAGGTGACCTCATCAATGTTTAGAAATATGTAAAGGGTGAGTGCCAGGAGGCAGGAGCCAGGCTCTGCTGGGTGATGCCCAGTGACAGGACAAAGGGCAATGGGTGGAAGTTGAGGCATAGGAAGTTTCATGTAAAAATGAGGAAGATTTTTTTTTTTCCCTGTAAGAGTGACAGAACACTGGAACAGGCTGTCCAGGGAGGTTGTGGAGTCTCTCTCTCTGGAGATATTCAAGACCTACCTGGACATGTTCCTGTGTGATCTGGTATAGGTGATCCTGCTCTGCAGAGGGGTTGGACCAGATGAATTTTCGAGGTCCCTTCTGGCCCCTGACATTCTGTGATTCTGTGATATAGATAGATAGATAGGGGGGGTGCTTGTGTATGTGTATATGTGTGTGTGTGTGTGTATGTGTATATATATATGTATGTGTGTGTGTATATATCCTCTAGCCAACTCTAAAATAACTGGATACAAATTACACAGAATTGGAGATATCAAGTTATGAACCTTAGTATCAACTTACTAATGTCATCCTAAATTATCTTGATACAGAAATGTTTAATAGTCTCAGCTATACAAAACATCTGTCTCTTCACACAACACAAGTGCTTATTGAACTCTTTCTAATTAACTGTTACTAAAGCCAAGATTTCCCTCTAGTAATGGATTTCTATCAGAATTCCTGCAGGTTTTATTTAGGCTGGGGAAAAAAAATCTGATTCCCTTTATTCCTAGCAATAGCTTGTTCTTTGTAGCTATTTCACTTGATGAAATTTCAACATTCTTATCCTCTGGCTTATGTTCAGTATTACTGTCCTATATGCAGTTCCAACTTTAAAGTCTGCTTATTCTTTTAATTAATACTATATTCCCTCTCAAAAACAAAACAAACCTGTGGTGGCCTTTTCAAACAGCATTGGTGCTTAGAGAAATATTCTTAATTAGTATTAGATTTCTGTCCTTCCCCCCCCCACCTCATGGCGTTATGATTTCTAGTTGTTTTCCCCTTGGAAGAACTGACTGATTTTAACAATAGAAATCACAGAAACCTTCCAGGTGGAAAAGGCCCTCAGAAACACCTAGTCCAACCAATATCCCTACTCTACAAGGTTCACCCTAAACCATATCCTCAAGCACCACATCCAAACAACTTTTAAACACTTACAGGGTCGGTGACTCAACCACCTCCCTGGCAGCCCATTCCAGTGCTTGACCACTCTGTCTGTGAAAAAATCTTCCTGCTGTCCAGTATAAACCTACCCAGTTGCAGCTTGAGGCCATTCCTTCTTGTTCCTTCACTAATTACCTGTGAGATGACAGCACCAACCTCTCCACAAGGTCCTCTAAGGTAGCTGTAGACAGCCATGACGTCTCCTCTCAGCCTCCTCTTTTTCAAACTAACCATCCTCAGCTCCCTCATAAGATTAATTCTCCAGGCCTTTCCCCAGCTTTGTTGCCCGTCTCTGCACTCGCTCCAGAATCTCCTCATCTCTCTTGTACTGAGGTGCCCAAAACTGAACACCACACTGGAGGTAGGGCCTCACCAGAGCTGAGTACAATACAGAGTACAGTACAAATACAGTGGTTTGGATATAACTCATGCTTGCAGATAACATTATAAACTGTGATGATTTCTTTTAGTTAATTTAAACTGGTTTTTATTTTTAGCTTCATGTTTTGTTGGTTCTTGTATGCTAAGGTAACTTCTTCAAGTTCTGCTTGTGCCAGATGTGGAATTTTTTGTTAGTGAGAAATCTTTTGTCTCTTTGTCACTTTGGAGATAGCGCTGCTCTACTCTATCGTCCTATGTCTGCTACTCAAAATGGAGATATTCATGATAATGATGACTTTCACCTCCTTGCCTTTTGTTACATACAGGTGCAATTGTCTTGGGATTTAAATTTGATTTGATAGATTGTAGTGCACACCTGTTAGTAAACAACCCAGTGTTTATGATACAGCACTGACTTCGTAAGGATTTAGCATCCTATTGCTCTTGAGCAGTCAGAAACAGTGTGATTTTTGACTTTTTTTTTCCAAGGTGCTCTTTATAAACACCTTAGAATAATTTTTTTGAAGAACCTAATGATTAGACTCACCCTTACAGCTTTCAGTATCAACACTTAGGCTTTTCAGTTTGTAAGCCAAGCTCATAATGTTGTTGTGCAAACTAAGTTACTTTTTTTTATTATTCATTGTCAGCATGGATCCAGGATGCTTAAGAATCTAGACAGTCAGCATTAACCTGTCAAGATAGGGTACCAGACAATCCTGGTGGTGACGACACATCAGGACAGCCTCTGCTAGAGCTGTAGAACGTGCAGCTGGTGCTGTTGAATCAGTGTGGGTATAAGGTGTGTCTGGACTCAGTTGTGGGACTGCTTTGTGAAAAAATAGAACAGCCTTTCTTTGATGACTGCTAGTTGAGCTGCATCATGAATCACCCCTGTCTTTAGGAAACCAAGAAATAATAATGCCATTAAATGCTCCAATTCTAATGAAAAAACACTTTTTGACATGTTTCCAGCCCACTTTCTGAACGACTGCACCCTCTAATGGGGTAAACCAGATTGACTTTCCAAGCAGCCAATTTATTTTTACATTGTTTTTATCCGTCTAAGTCCTTATAGGCGTAATACAACAGCCCATTCTTGTGCCAGTAAAAGAAGCAGGGTTTTTCTGAATGCAGATTACAGGGGAGGTGTGAATATCCAATAAAAACTTGGTGATTCATCTCTGCTCTGGGTTAATGAGAAGTACGTAAATAGCTGTGTACATTCATGGTGAAAAGAAAAAAGAATTTTAACAAAATCATAGAAAGGAGAATTTATTTCACTTCTAATTCCAGATCTATTTATTTTTTTTGTCTTATTGTCTTCTCATTTTGCCAGAACTTTGTGAGGAAGTAAGTTTGAACAGTGAAAGTGAGATGAAACAGATGCTTAACCATGATGCTGCATCTTCTCCAACAGGTAATTCTGTAATGGACCAATGAAAGCCAATGATGACAAGTTGTGGTCAACAGTCCTTGAATGTGCTCATGGTTCTGCTTTCATTACTCTTGTCAGCAGGTAACTTTTCTATTTTAAATTTATCTTTCATTGATATGTGCCACAGAGAAAAATGAGTTGCAAATACCAGGTTCCTACAAAACAAGCACGATCAAGGAGATTGTTAATTGAGTAATAAATAAATAAAACCTCTTTGTATTTAAGGTCTGGAAGCTGGAATTTGAAAAGCAGTTGAAAAATCAGTTCAAGAAGGAAAAGGTGGTGGGATGCTGACATGGTAAAGCAGGCTGAAAGTTTCAAAGAGACAAAGTTATTGTTTTTATATGCTAATTTTTCAGATCATTTTAAAGAAAAAAAGCAAGCTCTATACCACCATCCAACACAACCAGCTTCATAAGTAACCATCTGCTGGAAGCAGAGCCAGTCAGATTCCAATTGTCTGGTTTTGTGTGCACAGAAGAGTATGTAACCATGTGAAGGACTCAACTTGGAACTTCTGCTATTCTTGAGATGTGTATGTGTTAGCTACAATATAACTTGGCACATATATATTATATATAAAATATATATATTTAAAATTATATATATAATTATATATATATATAATTTTAAAATAGATGTATATATTTATATCTATTTTAAATGTGTATATATATTTATATAAAAAAATCTTCTTGAATGTAAAGAACTGACTAGACAAAGGAGTGGTTCCAGAGATGTTTTTCCTCATGCTTGGTATATCTGTCCTAGATGCTTGCTACCAGCGCACAGAAAGGGTTTGTGCAAAAATCTGTCAGTTGTTAGACTGAGAATTAGTTGTGTGCTGTCAGCATTAGTTGTGTTTGTTCTTCAGGAGTCTTTTTTAAATGAAGTTATGGGTTTCTGTAATTATGAATGAATATTTAAAAGAATAATTAAAAAGCTTCCTAGTCCCAATAGATTTGAATGAGAGGAAATGGCCTGAAATCGTACCAGGTGTCCAATGACCACAGACTCCTTTCCTCCCTATCTTAAAATATCATCATGCTCCAGTAAGAGCTGCTGCTGCTGCGTGATGCCTACATATTCAGTGTTAGATCCTCATCAATTAGTTCAAATGCATTTTGTTACCCACAGTCTCATTGCTTGTTTACAGGTGTCCAAGGTGATTCTCGCTAATGGTAGTTCATTATTTAGCTATAATGGACATAGTAATTTTGCTGACAATGTTAGGATATTATCAACCTGGCTGTTTGCCTGTCTGATTTTTAAATCACTGTTTTTCTGTAGAGTCCTTCCACTGATACCTCTGTGTCTGGCTCTGCATTGCTAGTTATGTAATTACCCTCTTTGTACAGGCACAGGCTTGTTGGTTGTTTTCCAGGGTAAAGTCACTTCAGAAAGCAATTTCCCTGGTGCATGAATGAAGCCAATTATTCAAGGCGGCTTCAGCGAATGTATCTCAGTGATCAAAATCAGAAACCTTTTTCAGCTCCTCATCTCTTCTGTTGATTTTTGTTAAGTGTTCATACCTTTACCACTCATTGTAGGGGACTTGTGCTATATACTTCTTGAGATTCCATGTCTCCATTTTCCTCCAGACCGTATCATTACCCAGCCCAGCTGAATGGGGCACTGCAGTGAGACACTGTGTGTGCAAACAGAAGTAGTCTGCCTTTCAGTATCTTAAGGGGACCTACAAGGAAGTTGGGGAGGGACTTTTTAGGATGTCAGGTAGTGATAGGTCTAGGGGGAATGGAACAAAGCTAGAAATAGGTAGATTCAGACTGGATATTAGGAAGAAGTTCTTCACCGTGAGGGTGGTGAGACCCTGGAATGTGTTGCCCAGGGAGGTGGTGGAAGCCCCATCCCTGGAGGCGTTTAAGGCCAGGCTGGATGAGGCTCTAGACAGCCTGATCTAGTGGGAGGTGTTCATAGCACGGGGTTTGGAACTAGATGATCCTTGTGGTCCCTTCCAACCCTAACTGATTCTATGATATATGTACACACTTACTCCCTTTAACCCAGATGTAAAACTAGAATTAGGTTTTTTTTTTCTCCTAGAAGTACTACCTCTGAAGTACAATGTTTTAATTTTAAGATAATTACATATAGCTTTTACTACTTACATAATTTATCCGTTAGCATCACAAACTATTATCTTTATAAATGTGGACTTTGTCTTCTCGTTGCTCTTTGGCTCCCAGTATTTTATTACCTGACATCCATTACTAGCATGTAGAGTACAAGCCTTTTTAGAAATCATCACAAGCCTTTCATGCCAGCTTAACCCTGCTCCTCAGGGAATTTTACTACTGACATCTGTGGGAGTGGGTTTAATTCCTTCCTAACTCACAAGCGTTTTACAGGATGAAATTGATTATTTATTATTTTGCAGCCAGCCTGAATTTAATTTATTTTTCTAATACAGGCCAGCTTCTTTAAAGGAAAACTACTGGATTTATGCAGTGAGAATGACAGGCAAAGAAAAAAAAAAATCTACTTTTACTGGAGTGCAGTCAAAATAATTTTTAAACTGAGCTGAAATGAAAATCTAATGGCAAGCCTCCTTTTGAGTTCCTCAGATTTACAGACTTTTGTCTGTAAAACTGTGCATAACTTTCAAGTCTTTGATATATGAAAAGACAGTCTTAGCATTAAATTTCTGAAATCTGCCTGTGTCATTGAAAGCTGCACTCAACAATTTTGAAACATAACTTTCACTGGCTCCGCAGGTAGAACCAAAGAGGACAAGTAAGCAAAGGTTCCCAGAGCAGCTTTTCTCAGAGCCTTCCTTGTGTCAGAAAGGGAGAGAAGCAGCAACAGTGGCAGTGCAGCAGAGACTTTGTGAGGTACCAAGGTCATGATTCAGAATGAGGATGAAGTCTGGCAGCTTTTGCTCTGTGATTAGGAAGGAGTTGCAGCGAGCAGAATGCTCTCAGAACAGGGAGAAGTAACACTGAAAGGGAAGGCTTCGCTTCAGAGTAGGTAGGCTATGGCTCCATTGAAAAACAGGATTGCATTGGATTGAGAATACTAAAACTTCAGACTGATTTTATTTCTGTGCTATCAAGATGGCAATGGCATGCAACTTTAGAGTTGTGAACACTTGCTAGTTGTACTACCCATGCAAGGAATGCATAATTAAGGGAGCAACAGCTTATAGTCATACCACAAGAATACCCTTTCTGAGCACTAACTCTTAGATTTGTTATGCTGTAATGTTTATTCTTACATTAATTTGTTGCTTTAAAACACATTTATAAAATTGGAGATGACAGCATGGCAAAAAATTGGCATTATTTGCACATGACAGTATTTTTTTTCAATGAAGTAAGAGATGAATGTCCATAGAATAAAAACTGTCAGAAGTTCTCAAATGATTGGCATTGTGCTAAGTAAAATGCATACGTGTGAATATTCCTGTGGGTCCATATGGAAAGCTTATAAAGATCAGCCATCCTGAATGCCTTGGAGCTTTAAAGATTTAGTAGCTAAATTAAAAATTTAATTGGTATTACACAGATCTCTAACTGTGAACACAGGAAAGAAATGGTTTGATGTAGCTCAGAGTGCTGGTGAACAAGTTCACCGTGAACCAGTAATGTGCCCTTTGGCCAAGAAGGGTCCTGGGGTGCATTAAGAAGAGCGTGACCAGCAGGTCAAGGGAGGTTCTTCTTCCCCTCTGCTCTGTCCTAGTGAGGTCTCATCTGGAGTATTGTGTCCAGTTCTGAGCTCCGCAGATCAAGAGAGATGGAGAACTACTGGAGAAGAGTCCAACAGAGAGCCACAAGATTGATTAGGGGACTGGAGTAGCTCTCTTATGAGGAGAGGCTGAGAGATGTAGGGCTCTTTAGTATGGAGAAAAGAAAACTGAGAGGGGATCTTGCCAATACTTATCAATATCTAAAAAGTGAAGGTCATGAGGATGGGGCTGGGCTCTTTTCATTGGTGCCCAGTGATAAGACAAGGAGCAGTGGGCAGAGACTAGAACACATTCAATCCTAAGGAGAAAATTCTTTACTTTGGTGACAGAGCACTGGACCAGGCTGACAAGAGAGGCTGTGGATTCTCCTTCTCTGGAGACTTTCAGAACCCGCCTGGACATGTTCCTGTGCAACCTGCTCTACAAGGGAGGTTGGACAAGATGATCTCCAGAGATCCCTTCCAAGCCCTACCATTCCATGATTCTGTACACTGGACCTTTACTTTTTAAGGCAGATAGATCAGGCTGAGCTGAGCAACCCCTAGAGTCAAGGCCACTTTTGTTTCTCATTGTGCATCCAAGCAAGGAGGCTGAGGTGGGCAAGAGCATGGCAGAGAACACATCTGGAACAGCAGGCCCACACTGGCCAAAGTGATATTTGGTATTCCATTCAACAGCATGCTCAGCAATAAAACTGAGGTGCAAGCTTATCCAAAAATTGCCTGGGGACTGGCTGGGCATCAGTCTTGACAGCAGTGAGTGATTGCTCTAGCTATGTTTGTGGGTTGGCCTTTTTGTTTGGGGTGGGTTTTTCTTATTTATTATAAGACATTTATCTCAACTCATGAATTTTCTCACTTTGACCTTCTGTTTCTGTCACCCATCCCACTGGGTGGAGGAGTGAGGAAGCAGCTGTGTGGTGCTTAGCTGCCAACCGGGGTTAACCCACCTCACACTGACTGCCAAATTCAGACTGTAACTCAGCCATCATGGTATGCACTTATTTATGCATTTATTTTCATCACTGACACACTTTTTACTATTTAAGGATTTGCCTAGGGTTGCATTTCGTTACAGACATCACTCCTCCTCTGACCTGATGGTGTCTTCACTCTGTAGTCATCCTTCCTTCCCCCAGCTTCCAGCCCCACGGAAGTTTGTGGTTTGTTTTCCTTCTAAAATGGGCAAAGGAAGTGTCTGAGGATGAGGGGACACTTCTGCATGTGCTGTTCAGTGGTTTTGCACGAGCATGCTAAACTTAGGGTCCTGTAGCCCTCTAGAGCATTCTTGCAATGCAGTGTCTCTCTAGGGGCCCTGGATAATTCCAGAAGTGTAGCAAGCGTAGACAGCTTGAGAAACAAGGAGCTAGATTTAATTCTTTCAATGTGCAGTAAGTGTATATACAAGTCAGGTAGAAACTTGCAGAGCTGCTGTTCACTGTGGTAGCTTAACACAGGTGTAATTCACCTAAGCTAAGTTGTAGCAGCAACACAAAAACTGACATTTTTGCTATCCTGTTACTCGCAGAGCTACTTCTAGCAATAAATATCTTCCATTAAAACATCCTAAACTTGACCCCACCATCTCTACTGGAGGCTTCAAAAATTGCTAACATCTAAGTTGTCATGATAATGTCACTTTTAAAAGGAAAAATAAGGTAATATATCTTTAGCCATGAAAGGTGTAATACCTGCATTTTGAAATAAATAAAGAGGGCTCTTTTGACAGTGCATGATAAATGAAATTTTTGTTGCACTTCAAGGCTTTGCAGGTATCAGAAAATAAAATTTTGTTTCCTAGGAGCTGTTGATGTGATCAAAGTGCAGATATTTCAGTTAAGAAGACATGTCAAGATGGCTAAAAAGTGAGAACTGTCAAACCAATCAGATCAGTTATATTTTCCCTACAGCTGCAGCTGAAGTAATACATACATTAAGCCACCTAATTCTTAGGAGAAATGTGTAGGTTCAGGGAAAGTCATCCTTTAGCTGCATGGGGAGAATATTGGACCATATGGGGAGATGAAAACCCAAACACAAGTGTTTAGGATGTAAGAAATCCCTAAAGAATGAAAAGCCATTTTTCTTACTAGAGAGTTTATTGCACAGTTTGGGGTTTTATTTAATACTGCATGTATGTATCTTCATTTGAAGCATCTGAAGCTGGCCACTTATCACAGGATGATTAGATAGATGCTCTTGTGCTGGCTGTTGTAAATAATACCATGGATAAAGATCACTACTGAAAGTGCAGCGCTATGCTACGAAGGTTGCCCCTTCACCTGTGCCAAACGATAAGGTTTACTTTGTTTGTTGACATTGAACGTAGACTCAGCTTCTTTTTTTCAGTAGTGATGACTAATGGAGCTACACACACTGTAATGCATGTAATGCACCCCTGCAAGCAGATATCAAACATTTACCAAACACTTAGAGCCCTCTCTAAGTGCTTGCCCATGCGTATCTAATGCCATTTGACTTACCCCAGAGCATCCCTGTGTGTACTGGACCTGTAAGAGACTTGTATCCCCTCCACTGAAAGCTGAAGACCAGGCAGAGCAGCCTAGAGAAGTCTTAGCTGGTGCTGGAAAACCCTATTTAAATAAATGAATCACACTTCTGTTCCTATTAGAAATCAAATTAAAAGTTATGCTTAATTTCTTCCATGTTACTTAATTTCTTCCATGCCAAATGTCTCTTCCATTATTTTCTAGATTCAACTTTTCCCAAAAATAAATAAATTATTTGTAGTTGAAACTAAAATTGTGATTGGACAGAGCACAACCTTGGCAAGCTGCCTGTTGATACAGACCTGAGAAGTGGCTGATCTGCTATAGAGTTATGCTGCTATCCAGACATGGTTCTGGGCTGCAGGCTCTCGGCAGCCCTGTCCATTGACAGGACAAGGGACACAAACTGCAACACAGGAGGTTCCACATAAACATACGGAAAAAAAAAAAATCTTCCCTTTGAGAGTGGCAGAGCACTGGAACAGGCTGCCCATAGAGGTTGTGGAGTCTTCATCTCTGGAGGCATTCCAAACCTGCCTGGACATGTTCCTGTGTGATTTATTCTGAGTGATCCTGCTCTAGCAGGGAGATTGGACCAGACAAGCTTCAGAAGTCACTTCCAGCCCCTACCATTCTGTGGTTCTGTGATACACTGTGGGCCAGCTGGCTGGAAAGTTCTTTGTGGCTCTGTTAGTAGGAGTTCTGCCAGTATTCCAGGTAGAGGGAGGTGATCTTTCCCCTCTACTCAGCACTGGTGAGGCCACATCGGGAGTACTGTGTCCATTTCTGAGCCTACAAGAGAGGGGTGGAGCTACCAGAGGGAGTTCAGCAAAGGACTGCTGAATGATGAATGCGACTTGGAGCATCTCTTACGTGAGGAAAGGCTGAGGGAGCTGGGACTGTTCAGTCTGAGGAAGATAAGGCTCTCAGGGAGATTATCGAAGTATGTAACTACCTGAAGGGGGATGTAAAGAAGGCTTTGGTGCCCAGCAACAGGACCAGAGGCAGTGGTCACAAGCTGAAATGGAGAATGTTCCCTCTGAACATCAGTTAATGCTGCTTTTCATTGCGAGGGTGACTGAGCACTGCCACCATTTGCCTAGAGAGGCTGTAGAGTCGCCCATCTCAGAGACATTCAAGAGCCATTTAGACATGTTGCTGAGCCACAGGCTCTAGGTGGGCCTGACAGAGCAAAAGGGTTGGACCGGATGACTTCAGAGGTTCATTCCAACCACAACCACTGAGTTTTTTCAAAACATCATCAATCCTGGGAGGCTTTCATTATTGCTGTGTTAACTAAGGGGCTGGAGAGATGAGGAAAGAGGGTGCAGGGAATTAAGTACTTGTTCAAACAAAGACATGTTTGTGTAATTGCATACTTTCTAGGTTTCACAACAGAATTTAAACATGCAGGTTTGTTGTGAGAGCGACAATAGGTTTTGAAACCCTAAGTCTAAAGAAAGCAAATAGCATTCCTCAGGTTTAGAATGCATATTTTTCCTAGCAGGGCAAGAACAGATTTGCAAGTAGTTCTCTCAGTATCTATGTGCCTTTAGAAAGAGCTTTCTTCTAGCACTTTTAGGTCCTGGCTGAATGAATCTGCAAAAAGATTCTTTTTTTTGGTTGGTTGGTTGGTTGTTGTTGTTGTTTTGGGTTGGGTTTGTTTTTTTTTTTTTTTTTGTTAAAAGTAATGATGACAGGTGGGGGGGGGGTGTGCATGTGTGTACGTATACACACACATATATATAAAAAATTGTAAAATGTTTAGAGTGGTTTGCCTTCAGTCAGAGAGCAGTATAACTTATTTTCTCTTCAGTTAATACTCTGTATTTTGTTCTAGAGTCCCTTTATACACATAAATAAAGTAGTAATCTCCACTGTCACAATCCTTAAAATGTGACTACACCTGCAGAGAGTGACAGATTCTTGAAATTCATCTGTTTTATGAAACTGAGAAACAAAAGTATTAGGTATGGACTTTCTTGAGTAACATGGAAAGAAATGAGGATTAGATGGTAAAGTGCACAGATGAAAATTAGAGTCTCTAACCTCTCGTATTGGTAAACAGACAAAACTCATATACCAAGTTACGAGGGTTAATCCTGTCAGCCTAAAGTGATTAGCATTGCAGCTCTGCACAGCATCACTGTGCCTTTATTCTCTGATCAGGGTCTCCTTCTCTGGAGATCTTCAAAACCCACCTGGATGCATTCCTATGAGACGTGCCCTCAAGGGCCCTGCTTTGAAGGAGAGTTGAACTCTGATCTCTGGAGGTCTTTTTCAATGCCTGGCATTCTATGATTCTACAATTTCTCTGCTAAGAGTATTCAGACTCTTGATTTCTATGTTTCACTTCCTTAGAGTGTCAGGCTTTGGGGGATCTGTATGGTACATGCAAGCCATGCACAATACCTGCAAACCATAAAGCTTGGCCATGGTGTGAACTGTAAGTTACTTAAAATGCTGCTGGTATTTGGAACCAAATATTATCTCCTTCAAGACTTTTCATACCAACCAGGAAATCACATGTGGTTGCTTATGACCCTACAGGAGGGGATCTATACCCTGTTCCTCTGCATGATTGATTAGCTCAGGGAAGCTCAAAATGATAGCTCAGCTTCTAGTTCAGAGTTGTTTGCAATTAGTAGGCTTAGAGCATGGGCAGAGAACTTGTGTCTGCCCACAGTATTACCCATGTCAATATAACCACAGCGTGCGTCTCACCACACAACAATCAGCCTCAAGCCTGCATTCAAAGGAGATATATAGATATATAGATCTATATATATGGAGAACTTCTTTTTTTTTTTCCATCCAAGAGAAGTTCTGGTGAAATCCTTGTGATGTAAAAAATGTTCTTCGAGGCATAATTTACATGAGAATTTAATAAAGGTAAAGTGTGATAACTCCCAGGAGCAGCTGTATTTTGGTTAGTTCTATCTATTTACAAAGTCAAAGTTGTTCAGATGTGCTATGCTGATTTGTAATTACTATCTTTGGCAGAATAGTCTTTGTCACAGAACGACCTCTACAGTGGAGAAAAGATTTTTCTGTCAAGCATACTAGCTGTAGATCAAGTGCCATCAAAACTTTTGTTGCAGCTTTTGCATAGGCTTTTTGGTTTCATGGAGTCATCCCATGAGAATGAAATGTGAACATTATTTGTTTGGTGTTTATGGATATTCATATATTTAGAACAGCAGTATGAAAGCATTTCCCTCAAAGTTTTTTGGGGTTTTGTTGAGGGTTTTTTTGTGCTTCTTGGTGTGGAGGCCATTTCTTCTCTTCCCTTTAAAGAAATAACAGTAATCAGAAACGTAGTAACCGTAAAAGCTGAAACACAACAAGAGGCGAAATACTGTAGTCTTCTAAATCTAAACATTGTGATGTTGAAAGTTCTGATATATTACTGCTTTTCAGAAATGGAGCAGCCATTGTTTAAGCTTAACCAATGAAAAATTGTAGTTCATAACATACAAGTGACTCACAAAGCCAATATTGTTCTTTGTTTTGCAGTGTTGTCCGCACATTTTCGAGTCTGTGAGCCATATACAGACTACAAAGGTCGCTACCACTTTGGTTTTCATTGCCCTCGTCTTTCTGACAATAAATCTTACATCTTTTGCTGTCACCATAACAACACAGTGTTTAAATACTGCTGCAATGAGACAGAATTTCAGACTGTTATGCAGATGAACTTAACAGGGAACACAGATGGATATATGCATAAGTAAGTAAATGAGTTTTAAAGTGCTCTTCACCAAACTGTTCCTGGTCTAATAACATCATCTGAGGTGTACTTAATGATGGAAGCAATTAGAATAATTGCACACACAGAAAAACATGATTAAAAGTGTTGTAGTTTTTTTTCTGGTACGGAACTCCTAAAAGAAAGGCTATTTTAGTGTTGTGTTCTCTGCTTTGACATGGGCTATAAACACTGCTAGAAGAGGGTGTGTGTAAAAGTTGTGTATAAATGTAACAAGTGTAAAGTTACATATGAAGGTTACAAAAGTCTCTTCCTTGACCCCAATCTGATCGAAGCTATGTTTAAATGTGTATCAGAAATAACAAATCCAAAAGCATTCAGTAGGGGAGAAGGAAGTGAGTTGACATTTTCCACGTCAGCATAAATGCACTACTTTTTAATCTCTGATGCTTTGAATGTGAATCTCTTGTGTTCCCTTGGGGAACAGAAAGTGTTTTGCTTATATGCCAATATTGTGTGGTCTTCTTGCCTGTGGCCTAGGACACTTCCATGTGCCTCTGGAGCCTATCCTCTAAGATAAAAGTCAACAACTTGTTTTTTTTCTGAAGGACAAATAAGTAGCAACTAGATTTCTGTTACTGATTATGTCTTTATGGTGACAAAATCTTTACTTGTGCTCTGTCTCCAGTTTGACATTTGCTATGATTTCTTTTGATGGAGAAGGCAACTTTCAGCTGATGTAAACTCACAAGGTTGAATTCTGATCTATCTACTTTCCCCTGCCATTTTATTCTGGTACTCAGCCCTCTCAGGGCAACAAAGGGGCAGATTGAAGGCAACTGGAATTGAACTATTTTGATTTTTGTTCACATCAGGGATTTTAGTGTTTTCTTCTGTAGTGCAGAAGTCCTTTGGTGGGTTGTTCATTCCCATGGAAGCAAGGCTACTAGGAGACCATGATGCTGGATTGATGTCAGGTCTTAACTACAGAGTGTTCAGCTGTGTCCAGCAGCAGCTAGCTCATGAAATCAGTAAGCTGTCATACTCCTTAACAAGCACTCATACAGCTCTGCCCAGAGACGTTTAAACCTTGCACAGATGTAGAACCTGCATGCTGTAACTTTACAGGTGTTAAAGTGATAATGTCTTCTGCTAAAAAAGAATTCTGTGTGCTATGTAGTGTGTAAGAGAGACAGAAGCAGACTCCACCAATATAAGATACCTTTGAATCAACTGTCTTGTTACTGCATGTACAGCTATGCCTTTGAGGTAATATTTTCATACCTTGGCCCTGTAGTGCATCTGGGACCATCACAAGAACTTAGCACAAAACGCTAGGAGGCACTTCAAGTGAAACAGGCCCATTAAAGGCCATCCATGTTCTCCAGCTTTTGTGCAGGCTGGACAATCTAGAAACTGGTAGCACCCTTGAGCTATACTGCATATGCTGTGTGATAAAAGTAGGATGTGCTCCCTCTGTTTACCATGATAACCAGGCTACCACTGCAACAAACAGATGCCTACCTGAGAAGAAGTCCTCTCAGAAATTTCAAAACAGCAGTGCTGAGCACATGCAAATTAGAATGCAGGAGATTTCCCTTTCAACATAACAAAAAACTTTACTCTTAGGGTGACAGAGCACTGGCATATGCTTCCCAGTGAGGTTGTGGAATCTCCTTCTCTAAAGACTTTCAAAACCTACCTGATTGCATTCCTGTGCAATCTGATCTAGCTTTAGCAGGGGATTGACTAGATGCTCTCCAGAGGTCCCTTCCAACACTTGCTCCTCTGTGATGGTTCCAGACAGCCAGAATGATACACAGAATCACAGAAACATTCGTGTTCAAAAAGACCTTTGGGATCATCAAGTCCAACTGTTATCCCTACTCTACAAAGTTCACCCTTAAACCAAATCCTTCAGCACCACATCCAAATAACTTTTAAATACATCCAGGGTTGCTGACTCAAACACCTGTCTGGGCAGCCCATTCCAATGCCTGGCCACTCTGTCTGTGAGAAAATGTTTCCACATGTCCAGCCTAAACCTACCCAGTTGCAGCTCGAGGCCATTCCCTCTTATTCTATCACTATTTACCTGTGAGAGCAGACCAGCAGCAGCCTCTCCACACCACCCTTTCAGAGAGCTGTACAGCTGTTTCCAAGAACGGATTAGTGTGGTTGTTGCCACTTCCCCAGTTCTTTGTCTTGCACAGAGCAAATTTGCTTTATTTCTTCCCTTACTGTTCTGTGAGCCTTCCACCAAAACTGCTAAGTGACTAAGTCTGCCTAACAGACAGCTTCAGCACAGAGTTTGAGATGTTACTGGCCATTTGTAGTTCAGCCAAGTAGAAAGCCAGTACCTTGGCATCTACTCTGTTCAGCCATGGCCAGAGGTTGCTAAGGTAAGGCCCTTCTTTTCTTTCACCAGCAGCCTGAAAGGGGCAGAGCAAGCAGCTGTTTGCTAAAGCAGATATGCACACAGGAACGTATACAATCTGACACATCTTGGCATTTCTCAGCCTTCTGCACTCTCTGTTAGCCTGCTCTCAAATTTATGTGGATTTTTTCAACCCCAAATTACTTACTTTCTGTTCATGTGCTGCATCTAAAAACCAAAAAATACTCCTAAAAATACATAGCCTAGTCTTAGCCTGCTTGTCATCTGTCTCCAAAACCTAATGCCTCACATGGGTAAGAGCAATAACAGAAGAATCTATCTTTTCATTTGTCTGATGTTAGAGAAATCTTAAGCAGGATTCTGTAGATGGAATAGGAGGAAATGGAGGGTAAAAGTATTTATTGTTCTCAGAAAGCCCAATTCAAGGCTCCCTGAGGTCAGAGCAAATCTTGCCATTTACACAAGTGGGCTCTGTATCAAGGCTGTATCATCTATAAAAGAGGAATGATCTTAACGAGCTCCTAAGTTTTTCTGCTAGGTCCATGAATTACTCTGTTTCACAGAGAAGCTGAGTGTCTTACAACTTTTACTAGAGGTTTAGCTTTGGCATTTGTGCGCCAGCAGCAGCAGAGGACTGACCAACATAGCTTTAGACAGGATTTTCACTGTTAGATTGCTAAACCTTGTGTTGAACCTAAACTGACTCCTCCAGAATAACTGATTAGGAGGGGCAGGAGCACTACGTAGAGAAAGATAGAGGAGATGGAACCACACTGAAATAATTTACTATACTTGACTGCCCCTGTGAGGGAACAAACCCCTATAAATTGAGTCTTGGTATAGTTGGAATCCATTCACCTTTTTGATGAAAATGAAAACAGAAAAATCAGACTGCAAGATGAAACTTCTGTAATTAAATTGTTCAATTCAATTCAATTAGATGAGAGCAAGTCTTAGGAGATCTTTGATTCCCAATTCTTTCCTCTGTCTCTAGCTTTACTGTTATGCAGTGCAAGTAAGATTCTTGATTTATTTCTCCTATTTTCTAAGTAAGACATCTTTTTAATTTTCAGAGCCATCAGCAGAAACAATCTTTTCTACTATCTTAATAGCTTGAGAAACATTGAAGTATGGAATTTCCCTCAGTGTAGAAAACTTAAATTTGCTTGTGATTTCTTACAAGGCCCTTTTGATAGTGCTGTTGTCTCACTGTCAGTTAAAATAAATCTGAGAAACAGATGTGACTTAGAAGGAGCAGATGGATAACTCACATATGGCATGATTAATAAATGGTTGTTTCAAACTTGAATGCTTGAAATAGCTCAAATTTTCACTAACCACAATTTTGAAAATTTGGAAAGTTTTGGGTGGAACCAAATGCCTAAAATACAAATTCAAGTCAATGACAACAATTGTTTCTGCCTCTCATATTGTTGCCAAAACAAGAACGTTTTCTGATATTTCCGTTCTCACTATGGATCAAAACCTGCTGACCTATTTGTAAAATGGATCCAGCTGGCATCAGTGATGCAGAGGAACATTTCACAGAATCACAGAAACATGCAGGTTGGAAAAGCCCCTCAGGATCACCAAGTCCAACCTATAACACTATAAGATTCATCTTAAACCATATCCCTAAGCACCACATCCAAACGACGCTTAAACACAGCCAGCGTTGGTGACTCCACCACCTCCCTGGGCAGCTCATTCCAGTGCCTGACCACTCTCTTTGTGGAAAAACTTTTTTTCCTCATGTCCAATCTAAACCTACCCAGTCTCAGCTTGAGGCCATTCCCCCTTATTCTGTCTCTAATTACCTGTGAGAAGAGACCAGCAGCAGCCTCTCCACAATGTCCCTTCAGATAGTTGTAGACAGCGATGAGGTCTCCCCTCAGCCTCTTTCAAACTAACCATCCCCAGCTCCCTCAGTCACTCCTCATAAGATTTATTTTCTAGACCCTTCACCAGCTTTGTTACCTCCTCTGGACCTGCTCCACTTTGTTACAGTGGAATTTTTCCTAACTTTTGCAGGCTTCACTTCCCTTTTATTTATGTTAACGGAAAATAGAACTGTTTACCCCAATAGAAATAAATCTACTAAGAGTCAAGAGCAGCATTGCTGACAAGCCTGCACTGACCAGATCCTGTTATATTTTCAAGTGCATGGACTCCAAAGATTTTAATGCATTACAGAAATCTGGCTACTGTTGTGTGAAGTTAGAGGTGCACGTGTAGGTTTTGAGTAGAAGCAAAGACTCTTGAGTTAATGGCTGTCAGAAGCAGTAGGTTTTGGTCTACTTCTAGTCCTCTTGGAAACATATAGTAGTTTTTTAAGCTGCATTATCCTAAAGTTACACAGCAAGAGACCCATTAACAGCTCTAGCACTGACCTACCTTTTGTTATTTGCTATGGAACCTTATTTAATCTAAGGACATTATATCTGTGTGCTGGAATAATAATTCCCTGGAGAGGAGAATCAGTCTTCTTAAATGATGACAGGCAGCAAATGCAGAAATTAAAATTTAGGGGGGGTTATTCAATTTCAAATTC
Organism: Ramphastos sulfuratus; assembly: GCA_013399055.1. Lineage (NCBI taxonomy): Eukaryota > Metazoa > Chordata > Aves > Piciformes > Ramphastidae > Ramphastos > Ramphastos sulfuratus. Next base: position 26,526 of record WBNM01037786.1, on the reverse strand, counting down.
TGATTGTTAAAGTATAAAATGAAAGAGTCATACAAAAGTTTAAAGGGAATCAAAAGTTAAACTCAGAAAGACTTGGATCATGGCTTTAAAAGACCTTTCTAGCTCTCATCTATAATATGATGTCTTCTCAACCTTTTTTCTTCTCTTAGCACTTGGATTTTGATAAATGTTCTGATAAAATACAGTCCCTGTCAGAAGTTGGTCTGAATATCTGTATCACCTAGCATGATAGAATTATTTCTCTAAGTCCAGGTTCATGTAGGAGTTGCTCACTTATCTAATTTTTCTCCAAGACTGCCTTCTTCCTGACATTTTTAACTAGTATCCCTTCTGCTTGCCCTTGTTTTCAGTCTCTGATACACACAGTTCCACACTAGCTCATACAGCTAGATTAGCCTTCTTTATACCTGACAATCTCATTTCTTTCCTTCTCTATTCAGACCTCACCCTCCCCATTCATTTTCCAGTCCAAACTGCATTTACACCTGACAGTCATTTTTCTTTTAATATTGCATCTCCAGCAGAGCTTTAGCACTTCTTCCCCTTTCTGAACTCCAAATTCTTGACCTCTTACACTTTTCCTCCTTTCGACCCTCCTCCCTGCCCCCTCCTTTCTTTTGAATAACTTTAGTTGCCTGTCATAACTTTACAGCTCCATGTACTATGTCAGCAGCCAATCATTTTTATGGCTCTTAGCTACATACATGCGTAAGTAATTACACCAGCATATACACGTAGATGTAGGACCTATTTTCCTTCCTCTAGAATGTGTTTTATAATGTGATCTTGTCAATGCTCCTCCTTCCTAAGTTTGTTACCATCAAACTAAGGGACACATTTCTGGAGCCCCCAGCACAGGAAGGACATGGAAGTGTTGGAGCGGGTCCAGAGGAGGGCCACAAAGATGATCAGAGGGCTGGAGCAGCTCTCCTATGAGGACAGGCTGAGAGAGTTGGGGCTCTTCAGCCTGGAGAAGAGAAGACTTCCAGGAGACCTTATAGTAGCCTTCCAGTATCTGGAGGGGACCTACATGAAGGCTGAGAAGGGACTATTTACAAGGTCTTGTAATGACAAGACAAGGGGCAATGGGTTTAAACTGGCAGAGGGGAGATTTAGACTGGATGTTAGGAGGAAGTTCTTTACAGTGAGGGTGGTGAGGCACTGGAACAGGTTGCCCAGGGAGGTTGTGGATGCTTCCTCCCTGGAGGTGTTCAAGGCCAGGTTGGACGAGGCCTTGAGTGACCTGTACTAGTGGGAGGTGTCCCTGCCTATGGCAGGAGGTTGGAACTAGATGATCCTTGAGGTCCCTTCCAACTTTACCATTCTATGATATCGAGCAGTTGCTCTTGAAACCCTGTGCTTCTGCTGGTATGTTCTGTATCCAGCAAAATTAATTATTAAATATAAGCAAATGCAAGCATGTGGTTTATCATGCATGTCAGCAGTGAAAGCTATCATAGAATCAACCAGGTTGGAAGAGACCTCCAAGATCATCCAGTCCAACCTATCACCCAGCCCTAGCCAATCAACCAGACCATGGCACTAAGTGACACTAAGTTCCTCATCCAGTCTTTTCTTGAACACCTCCAGGGGCCATGACTCCACCATCTCCCTGGGCAGCCCATTCCAATGGCAAATCACTCTCTCTGTGAAGAACTTCCTCCTAATATCCAGCCTATACCTCCCCTGACACAACTTGAGACGGTGTCCCCTTGTACTTTTGCTGGTTGCCTGGGAGAAGAGACCAGCCCCCAACTTTCAACAGTATAGGCACTACTCTGTCTCCATTATTGCAGCATATTTTCACCATTAACCCTTGCTCTCGTAAGTGCCCTGACACTTTCCGCAGGGTGACTGAGAGTGAGAATTTGCAGAGTAAGCCATGCAGGCTATCACCCACGTTTATACCAGTGGTCTCACTTAAAGCATTGAAGCTGGTTGTACAGCAAATTTACACACTGATACAAACACACAGAGAAGAGGAAGAAATAAAAATGTTTGTAAGATGGGAGGGCTTTAGTTTTTAAACGCCTCCCACATCACGCATGTAGCACTATTTGTATTGAAATCATAACTATTTTTTAAGGACACATGTTAGAATAAAACCTTTTGTTTCATCTGCTTATATGTTATATTCATATAAGTAATGAAACAAGCTACTATGGTAAACTAACAATGAACATTATTGCTATACGAGGTAACTTTTTTGTTTCCCCTTTTTGTCTCTCACAGCAACTACAGTGCACTGTTAGGAGTGTGGATCTATGGCTTTTTTGTGGTGATCTTGCTGGTCCTGGACCTTTTATATTACTCTTCAATGAACTATGATATTTGCAAATTTTACCTGGCACGGTGGGGAATCCAGGGGAAGTGGATGACACAGGGACAGAGTCGATGGATTAACCCTCCTCAGGATCCAAACCAGACGCAGCCTCAGCCAGAGACACAGCCTCAAACTCAGCCACAGCCTCAAACGTCCCAGACAGTACATACTTTAAAAGGAGATGCTTTAAGCCCACCCCTGATGTCTTTTCAGAGTACATCTGCCTGGTAAGTAAGCGAAGCCATATTATGGTATCTTTTTTGACTGTTGTTTTGTAGTGAGAACAATTGCCTGTATTTGAAGTACCTTCAAATCCAGGCTGAACAGCACCATTTTACCACATCATTCTTTGTACTATAAACTGACATAGAAAATTACTTTTTAGGAGAGGTTTTTGAGTTTTTTGGGGTTTTTTTACTCTGGAATATATTTCATCATCCTTTAATACTGTTCTTAGAGAAAGGGATACTGCCGGTTTTCAGTGCTAAATAGTTCTACTACTTTGTGGTACAAATAAAATATAAATCTTTGTTCTACGTTTCATTATAAAGTGAATTTTAATTTGGTGTCAAAGACTAACTGCTCTATGTATCTGTTAGTCTGGTTTTAAAAGATACGAATAGCAACACTGAAATAGCTTCAATGCAAGATACTGCAAATTCACATTATTTGTGGTATGAGAAACACAAGCAACATAAAAAACAGGTTAGGGTTTTTTTTTGTGCCTAGCCAAAAAAGCACAGCTTGATCTCATTTGTCAGAATGACACAAGTAGGCTACTGTAAAGTTAGATGCTACAAAAACAAAAGAACCCCCCCAAAACAGAAGCCCCAGCTGCTGGGTACTTCTGGACCAAGCAGAACATGGAATATCACAGAAGAAATGAATAGTGATAGCCATGGAACAAAACTGTACTTAATCATTTTGTATTTTTTTTTTAACTAAAGAAATTGAAAGCAAAGGAAGAGAACTGAATAAAACAATGCTCTGAATGAGGTGTTGAGAGGCAGGGACTTTTTTCTTGGCGAGAGAACATAAAGATTTAGAAGGAGGCAGGGATGGTATGGAGTTACCTATGTACTTTAGAATTGTTCCAGAGGGCTGAGTGCTGAGTTTTGACAAAATAAAGCAATCTAAGAATGAGTAGGGTGAAACAGGTGATGGCAGCTCCTGAAGCTGCAGAGCATGTAAAGCCACAATATTGATCTCAGTCTGAAAGCTTTGGGTAGCACTGTGTTGCAGATGGGATGATGATAGCAGTAGTCCTTTTATTTCCTAACTTTCATTTTAAGTGTAAATCTAGAGCAGATAGGGTTGCAGGAATATCACAGTTGAAAAGGTAGCAATAGTTTGACCCATGGGCAAGAATGAGTAAAAGAGGTGGTCATTTGCCTGGTAGCTGATACCCAATGCAACAACAGACTTAAGGCCCAGTCTAGCAGGCTTTGTCTAAACAGAAGAGTGTAACAGCACTACTTGAGACAGAGGCTTGCTTGTGCTTAGTTGTAAGCACTTGTATTTTCACTTCTGTTTCATATTCTCTCCTCCTTTTTTTTTGTAATTCCTTCAGCTTTTTTTGCAAGATGATTTCCCAGTCTTCAGTCAGAATTGCCATACAGGTTCAGACCAACATTTATAACACAGTAGTTGTATTCTAGCTTAACACACGCATGTGTGAATTCATGTAAAAACATGACTGCATGTATATATATGGGGGGGGGGGGTGTGCACTATTCACTTGATTATAATACTCTGTTATTTCACGATGCCATTACAAATTGCAGGAAACTCCTCATTGATTCTTGAAGGATTCTTGGTCACTTTCCATCACTGACTTTTGTTGTTCTGTTTCTTGTTTGTTTGGGGTTTTTTAAGCGTTAAGCGGAGAATGTATGTTAGAATCAGGTGAGCATATCCCATGTGCTCCATTTCCTGTGCTTGAAGGAGATGAGCATTGATAATTCACTCCAGTAACCCCCAACCATTTTCCAGTGCTGTCTGTGCTCCCCTTGGATCCCATAAAATTATCTTTTTTTTTCCCAATCAGTTCATTGCTCAGTGGAAGAAAGAAGTAGATGTTTCCTAGCTAAACTGTATTTATCCCTTATGTTTCAGCATGTAAAACACTACAAGAGATCCCCTATTTTCAAACTTATAACCTGCAACATTTCAAACCCACAAGCCCTTATCTAAGTGCATAGATTGTTCAGTCTGTATTTGATTGATGAAAAATACCAAAAAAAATGATAGTAGGCACTGGTGACCACAGGCCAGGTGTTTGGCATGTGAAAGGTATTATTGAGTAAACAGTTCCCTCAAAAGCTGTCCTGCAGCAATTGCTAAGGCAGTAGGGAGTAAGAGTAGGTTGTCTGGGTGTTTGTTTGTTTCTCTGTTAGCTAATCTGCAGGTTATAGATATGAAAATACGGTCATTTTGCCATGGAGAAAATCACACATAGTTTGAGAGTCTGGTTCTTCCTCAGTCTGTATTTGTCTTCATGAAATTTAACTGTGCTATTGGTGTCACAGAGTTACTGGGTTTACAATTCCCACTGCTGGTTTAGAAACTGCCTGATTTTTTTTTTTTAAATTTTATACATGATTTTCTCTTATTCTAGACACTAACACCAACCTCTAGCTGGCTTTTTAACAGCAGCTCTTCAGTCTATAAAACCAACTTCCCAGTTTGTGTTGGCAGTTTCAATGTGTCCTTAACTTATCCTGGTTTATAAACTCTCTAGAGAATCTAAGCATTTTTCCTTAGCACCTCACAGACACAAATATATAGATATCATGCAATAAGAATAATTCATGTTTACAGCTGAGATTTTTGAAAATATAAACTGCATCTAATTTTTCTTTTTAATCCTGTGAGATATGCATATATCCCAAGACATCCACATTTAAATACTCTTAAAAACATTTTCCAAACCAGTTCACAAGTTCTTATGGTGACAGATGTTGTAGAATCATAGAATAGAATCAGCCAGGTTGGAAGAGACCTCCAAGATCATCCAGTCCAACCTCTTACCCAGCCCTAGCCAATCAACTAGACCATGGCACTAAGTGCCTCACCCAGGCTTTTCTTGAACACCTCCAGGGACGGCAACTCCACCACCTCCCTGGGCAGCACATTCCAATGGCAATCACTCTCTCTGTGAAGAACTTCCTCCTAATATCCAGCTTATACCTCCCCTGGCACAACTTGAGACTGTGTCCCCTTGTACTTTTGCTGGTTGCATGGGGGAAGAGACCAACGCCCACCTGGCTACAACCTCCTTTCAGGTAGTTGCAGACAGCAATGAGGTCACCCCTGAGGCTTCTCTTTTCCAGGCTAAACACCCCCAGCTCCTTCAGCCTCTCCTCATAGGGCTGTGCTCCAGGTCCCTCACCAGCTTCGTCACCCTTCTCTGGACACATTCCAGTACCTCAACATCTCTCTTGAATTGAGTGTCCCAGAACTGAACACAGGACTCAAAGTGTGGCCTGACCAGTGCTGAAGTTGTTAGCTTCCACTATTACATCTATTCTAATATAGTTAAAAACCACACCCATTGCAGAAGACACTATGTAGGGGTAAGAGGAAAGTGATTTTTGCACATCAGAAAGCTGAGCAGCACTGAAGACTTTAGGTATCCTTATTGCAGAGAACTGACAGGATAATAAACTCTCACAGAAAAGAAGCTAGGATTTACCTGAAGTTTAGTAAATCAGTTTGGAATCTTCCTGAATGGGAAAAAAAAACAACTAAGTGGCTTTTTATATTTTAAACTAGAATGAGAAAAGAAATTATATGTGATGAATTGCCAATTAAAAGAAGGATTGAAACAGATGTTAGAGAGAAAAGTCAAGCAAGTCATACTATATAGTAGGTAGAACCATCCCAAAGTAGTTTAAATGTTTTATTGTAGCAGCTCTCTCTGATCTGAGAGACCTCACTTGGAGTACTGCATCCAGCTCTGGAGTCCCCAGCAGGGAAGGACGTGAATCAGCTGGAGAGGCTTCAGAGGAGGGCCACAAAGATGATCAGAGGCCTGGAGCAACTCTCCTCTGAGGACAGACTGAGGGCTTTGGGGCTTTTCAGACTGGAAAACAGAAGTCTCCAGAGCAGCCTTACAACAGTCTTCCAGTACCCGAAGGGGGTCTGCAAGAAAGCTGGAGAGAGACATTTTTTAAGTGCAGATAGTGATAGGACAAGGGTCAATGGTTCTAAATTAGAGAAGAGCAGATTAAAGTTAGATATTGGGAAGTTCTTTGCTATGAGGGTGGTGAAATGCCAGAATGGATTGCCCAGAGAAATTGTGGACACCTTACCCACCAGGCTGCATGAGGCTTTGAGCAACCTGATCTAGCAGAAGGTATACCTGCCCATGGCAGCGTAGTTGGAACTAGATGATCTTTTAAGGTCCCTTCCAACTCAAGCCATTCTGTGGTTCTGTCATTCTATGATCACTTTATACATGGTCTTCTTTGTCTGAAGTAAATAATAGCCGTAGGGTTATAACTAAGGAAGTCTGGGATGCTTCTGGCTGTTCTGCAGAGACCTCACAGTGTTGTGCAAGGTCTGGAAGAAAAATAAATGATCTCAGAAACATCAACCCCAATGTAGAATAATGTTGCTTCATCATAGAGGGTATAGATTGTGTGGCCCAACTAATGTTGATTTCTTCTTTAGTATGGAAACCATCTGAGGGCTGTCCGAAGGTCCTGGTGGATGTACATTCTACAACTCCCAACACCATCACAGACTGCGAGTGAATGAGCTTAAGCAGTTGTGGCTTGCCTCACAGTGCTTCCTCCGGGTCGTGGCTGAGATGCATGAGCTGGGCCCTTTCATGCTTACTGATCCATGTAAGAATCTGTGGGCTGGTTAGCCTGAGCAAGCTTTTTAACAGCTGGAGATCAAAAAGCAACAAGCAGCAGGCAAATCATTACTACTGCTCAACAAAGTACAAGCCAGGTTGCCAATAAAATAAAATACTGTAAATTGAGGGTTTGAAATCTTTAAGTACTGAAAAAAAAATATTCTCATGATCATAGGAATATTAATTAATAGTGACTAGAAAAGGTCAGAGTAGCACGGAAAATCACATAAGAAGAAATGTGGACCAGGGCAGCCTGGCAGAGTTTCTCTGGATTCTGTATGGCTGCACCATGTTCCAGATGTGAGAGGGGAATATGATCTCTTTGTCTTGCTCTGGTGAGATTAAGCTCCTTCCCATCTCTGTCAAGGATTCAAATCGTAGGGAATACTGCCTTGAAGTGTAATTTTTGCCACACTGTTCCCCGCCTTTCTGCCCAACAGCACGCAGAGACAATGTCTGTGATCATACCTGTTTAGCTACGTGACTCTTACAAACCTGCAGGCTATCCAGAGTAAGAAGTGTCAGCCCAGCAGAGTTAAGTTGTGCAGTTGGAGTGGCTTAGACAAAGTCAAGTCTGCTTTACTTCCCCTTATAAAGTGTTGCAGTCTGGTTTTGCTGTAAATTCCTCTGAGTCATGTTGTCTTTCAACCAAGAAATAAAACAGTTTTTAACCTGCTGCATGACACCTCTTCAAATGACTTACCGAAGCACTTATAAGCAAAAAAGAGAAAAAAGCCTATGAAAATATTGGCAATTTAAAAGCCAGCAGATAAACTGAGCATGTCCACAGCAACTGTGCAAAAAACCACAGGGCATAAACACTTTGCTGGTGGCTAAAAAGGCTGTGTGAAAGAATTCCCTTTAATATAAAATTTTGACACAGGATACAGACTGCCACTGAAGCAAAACACCCACATTCAGTAGGTGGTGTGCTTAGGTAATTTCTAGGAGCTGTACACTGAGTCTTGCCTGTGTCACCTAGCTTGGCACACTGGCACTGAAGTGGGTCAGCTGTGCAGTGCTGAACATGCCTGCAGTCCACCAACAACATCGAGGCTGCTCTTGATGCAAGATATTTACAGTAATGCAACAAACAAAGTCTGTCTCTTTAAGTAAAAAGCATTTCTAAAATAAAGGTCTCAAATTTACATTTGCAAAATCACTACATTAAACAGGAGCAGAATGACACAAAATGTTTCCTCTCAGGGCAAAGCCTAGTTTTTCTCTACAGTCCTTACCTGAATTCTTATATGCTCAGATTAAATATGCAAACCAGAGCACTAATTTTTATATATATATATTAAGATGGAAAGAAATAGAATTGAATACTTGCATAATTCTCAGTTCTTTAATAAAATCGCTATCATCACCTAGAGAATCCCTCTTGTAATAGACTTTATATGTGTCAGGCAGTATCTACCTGTGTGCTTCCCCTTCAAAACATATTGGCTTAGAGTAGCACATGTTGTTGAATATATTTTGTTCTAAATATTCCTGTCTGTTTGCTGGGAATTGCATAACTGTAAAAATAGAAAATGCTAAAGAAAAAAAAAAAAAAAAAAAAAAAAAAAAGAGGCATAGCTGAAGAAATTACATTCTGCTCCTAGAAGAGCCAGATGCTGGAACTCTTTTTGCATTGCATATCCCTTCTCCTGTCTGGCTTCCCATTTGACATCAGAGCAGGAGACCAACAGACAGTGGGCTTGGAACCAAACATCTCAAAAATCTGCAATGCTCTGAGTGTTGTTTACTTGCCACAGTTCTATAATCATGCAAATAAATAGAAGATTTAGTTTTGAGTTCTGTCATCTGCATTTGAATCATGCAAAGACACATAAGCTACTGAGAGCTTTCTTACTTGTGTTTAGAAGTTCACATTAGCATGTGAAGTGAAGGTTTCTGTCAAGGTCAATTAAATAGAGGCTATCTTTGTGTATTGACAGACACTTCATCTTTTGTTGATACATAAGTAATACATAGTATTCATCTCATACCTGATTCCCCTTTTCCTTTTGATCTGTAAATAATAGACTCCATATTGCAACATCTGTTTCTCTACATTCTTGTTAACTGCAGATTCATTGGATGTGGGCTGATTGATACTCCCTTTTCTAGCTGGTTTTCAGCCTTTCCGTCAAACTGGGACATTCATCAGCTTTAGGATTATCTTGTAAATGTGATCTAACTTAACTTTTTAAATAATCATTTTTTGCTTCAATTGCTATTTTCTGACAATTCATTACCATATTTAAGTTATCTGAACACTACTGCTAAATGAGCTCCTCACACCAAGAAATGAAAGCCAGTTAAAATACTGGAAACCAGTTCTGGATGTTTTCTGTATTTAAAGTTTCTGCTATATTTTAAGTAGAATATTTTGCAGTGAGATCGTTACTTAATCAACATTATAACAAACCCAGAATAATATTATTGAAGTAGCAGATAGGAGTGCAAAATTAATTTGAAATCAGAAGAGTCCAGTTAAGCTCACAATTGCACTATGTAATGTCACAATATTATAGCATCACACACAGGAATGAATGTGACATCCCAGATTTTAGCAACCAATTCCATCATCTCTGTCACAGCAGAAACCACTTAATTTTAAAAGACTTCGTATTTATCATAATAATTATAGAACTCCTGCTGCTTACTTCCTCTTAGGTGCCAGATGCTCAATAGTAGTTGTAATAGTTAATGCACACATTGTGCAGGGTTATTCTAAAGCTTCTCACTTTGACTCTGAAGCATCACTGAGAAACTTTGAAACAGGCCCAGCCACTTTGCAGGTAGAGCTGAGCACAAAAGCTGAGCTTCATTCATATCCACATGAGTGCAGTTTAGTAATTTCTCTCAGCAGCACACCAGAGGTGGCCAGGCTCCCTAACACCGCCTTTACAGTGGCATTTGAGAAGCTAAGGCAGGTGTTCACAACCACTCCTGATTTAGATGTGCCAAGTACAAAGGGAACTGAAAATCAGCCTAGTTGTGCCCAACATGTTTTTAAGAGTAGCTGGATCTAGAGTAGCAAAGACAAAGGTGTAGAGTGCCAGGTAGCTCCGATACCTTGTACTGTAGGACTGTGCAGTCACAGCCATACAAGGCTTTAACTGGAAGGGATCAAAACTTTTTTTGCATTGGTAAAATTCAAGCAATTACTTTTCATTTTCTAGAGACTAAAGTAAGGCAGATGGACAAGCAAACAACAGAAGATAAACAGCATCAGATGAAGTAATGGGTTTAAACTGGCAGAGGGGAGATTTAAACTAGATGTTAGGAAGAAGTTCCTGACAATGAGGCTGGTGAAACACTGGCACAGGTTGCCCAGGGAGGTTGTGGATGCTCTCTCCCTGGAGGTGTTCAAAGCTAGGTTAGATGAGGCCTTGAGTGTCCTGTTCCAGTGGGAGGTTTCCCTGCCTATGGGGGGGAGTTGGAACTGAATGATCTTTGAGGTCACTGTCGACCTAAACCATTCTGTGATTGTCACGTACATACCAGTGTATTATTCTAACCATTATTATTAAATGAACAGCCATATCTAATAAATAACCCTTTTATGCTGGAGAACTTTTAAAGCAAGCTGAAGTTTCTACATGAAGTAATGGTATACTGTGGAATACCAAACTAATAAAATCATCAGAAGCTTATATGGTAACAATGAGTACGTGACCATAAATGGTAACAATACCAGAGAGTTACTTGCAGTAAGAGCTGAGGGCAAGGTTCTACCACATTGTTACTTTTATTGTCACTTTTCCCTGGTTAGATCATGACAAAGAAAACTGCAAGCAAGCAATTAGGCATTTGATCAGAAAAAAGTGATAGAACGTGTTTGTATGACCTTGGTTTTATAATGATGTAACCACTGCACAGTTCAAGAAGAGGCCAGCAATTAGACACAGTTGGTTTGTTCATCACTAGGAAAAGATCAGATATATGGCCATTTAAGTCTCATAAGAAAAAAAAAGTGTTGACCTGTGAGAGATATTTGAGTTGTTTTACTGTTCATTTAGTCAGGAGGGAAGACTATCGTCAGCCAGCAAACAGATTTCAAGAACTGTAAAAGCTGTGGAAAAGTTAAATGACCGGCACTGTCACAGATACATGTACACAGACATCTACAGCCATAATTATGAAGAAAATCTCTTCATAGCAGAAAAAAAAAATACGTCCTTCCAGAGGCATTGAAATCCACTATAAAAGGTTTTTTGGAAATCAGAAATGCTAAAGAGAGTTGGGGCTTTTCAGCCTGGAGAAGAGAAGGCTTCAAGGAGACCTTGTAATGGCCTTCCAGTATCTGAAGAGGGCCTACAGGAAGGCTGGGGAGGGACTATTTACAAGGTCTTGTAATGACAGGATGAGGAGTAGTGGGTTTAAACTGGCAGAGGGGAGATTTAAACTGGATATTAGGAAGACGTTCTTTACAGTGAGGGTGGTGAAACACTGGAACAGGTTGCCCAGGGAGGTTGTGGCTGCTCCCTCCCTGGAGGTGTTCAAGGTCAGGTTAGATAAGGCCTTGAGAGACCTGTTCTAGTGGGAGGTGTCCCTACCTATGGTGGGGGGTTGGAGCTGAATGACCTTTGAGGTCCCTTTCAACCTATACCATTCTATGATTCTATGAAAGAGATAAAACCAGTTTAAGATACTAAGTGACAGGAACACAACAAATGTCAGAAACATAATTAGAAATGCTGCTAACATTGGTTCCATGTTAGGTGATAATGTGACCCTAAAACAGAACGAGTGAGAAACATTACTTTAAACGTCAGAGAAATTAGTTTGATCAGCACAGCACTGCATAGCAGTACAGGGCAACATCAAAGGGGTGAGCTGACAAAAAACTCAATGTGAACCAATGTCCTGGGTTCACACAGCCCATTCTCACAAATCCCCCTCCCTCCCTACACAGACAGGAGGGAAAATAACACCCCAAAAAAAAGAAAATTGATTGAGATAAAGAGTTGAGATAGAGTTTTACTGGTAATAATACAAGGCACAGTTACCCGAGTCTGTGTGCAGAAAAGTGCAGCAAAATGGAGAAGCAGCAGCAGAAGCCAGCGACCTCCCCCCACTCCCCAACACAGAGCCAGCCCAGCAGAAAGGACCAACACTCCAGACTGGGAACCGGAAGCAGCAACTGGAACAGGAAGATTCTTATGTTACAGTGTGAACTACAAGCCCCATGATACTTTGCTCCAGCCAGCACTTCCATTCTGAAGCTGACATAAGAGCAATGCATGGTATCAANGTTTAAGATACTAAGTGACAGGAACACAACAAATGTCAGAAACATAATTAGAAATGCTGCTAACATTGGTTCCATGTTAGGTGATAATGTGACCCTAAAACAGAACGAGTGAGAAACATTACTTTAAACGTCAGAGAAATTAGTTTGATCAGCACAGCACTGCATAGCAGTACAGGGCAACATCAAAGGGGTGAGCTGACAAAAAACTCAATGTGAACCAATGTCCTGGGTTCACACAGCCCATTCTCACAAATCCCCCTCCCTCCCTACACAGACAGGAGGGAAAATAACACCCCAAAAAAAAGAAAATTGATTGAGATAAAGAGTTGAGATAGAGTTTTACTGGTAATAATACAAGGCACAGTTACCCGAGTCTGTGTGCAGAAAAGTGCAGCAAAATGGAGAAGCAGCAGCAGAAGCCAGCGACCTCCCCCCACTCCCCAACACAGAGCCAGCCCAGCAGAAAGGACCAACACTCCAGACTGGGAACCGGAAGCAGCAACTGGAACAGGAAGATTCTTATGTTACAGTGTGAACTACAAGCCCCATGATACTTTGCTCCAGCCAGCACTTCCATTCTGAAGCTGACATAAGAGCAATGCATGGTATCAAATATCAGCAGCAGATTCAGCTCACCCCATGACAACCAGCAATCTGCACTTGCAGCCTAGAAGGTAACCATGTCCTGGGATGCATCAAAAGAAGTGTTACGAGTGAAGCAGGACATGGGAAGTGATTCTGCCCCTTTACTCTGATCTCATGAGATCTCACCTGGAGTACTGCTTTCAGTTCTGGTGCCCCCAGTATAAGAGGGACATGGAACTTCTAGAGTGGGTCCAGAGGAGGGCCAAAAAGATCATCAGAGGGCTGGAGCACCTACCTTATAGGAACAGGGTGAACGAGTTGGGACTGTTCAGCCTGGAGAAAAGGTGGCACTGAGAAGACCTTTTATCATCGTTCCAGTACCTGAAAGCACCTTACAAGAAAGTCAAGAAGGAATTTTAGTCAAGAAGGGCTTCTAGTGATAGGACAAGAGGGAATGGATTGAAGCTTGGGCAGGGGAGATTTAGACTGGATATTAGGAAGAAATTATTCATAGTATGGGTGGTGAGACACTGGAACAGGTTGCTCAGGGAGATTGTGGATGCCCCTCCCTGGAGGTGTACGAGGCCAGGTTTGATGAGGGCTTGAGCAGCCTGGCCTAGTGGAAGATGTCCCTTCCTATGGCAGGGGGCTTGGAACTAGATGAATCTTCAAGGTCCCCTCCAACCTATACCATTTTACAAATAATGAATCGGTGGTGGAAACTGGACACTCATCATAAAAGACAGGAGGGTAAAAATAACTGTAAGAAGTTATGTGTGAAATAAGCTACCTCACTTTAGTTCCAAATAGTCTGTTTCCTGGTGTTTGTATGTTTTTGGTAACTTTTACTCAGACTCCAAAGAATCTCAAAAGTGGAACCACCATGGGGGCATAACCATGTACAGTCAGTATTAAAAGCAGCAGTAGAAGGGTGTTTGCACAGCAGTTCATGTGCTCATGTGGCAATACAATGACTGTTGGGCTCAAATCTAAGATGGCACATGATTTAACTACAGTTTTCCTCTCTGAGGGACTGATATTCCAGTGCGTAGTTGAGTAGTTTGCGCACAAAGGAGCCTTAGTAGTTACAAGAGTTGTAATAACCAGCTATTCACATCTCTTGTTGAATTCTATATTACAGCAATTCCTTACAGTCAAAGTGATGCTGCTCTGAGAGCTGACACATGCCACACAGGTTGTCTTTTTCTGTTGGAGATCATTACTGCCATGTAGCAAAATGTGGAAAAGTAACTGTGGTGTGCTTCTTAAAAAACTACACTAAATTAAAGAGTCATTAGCTATATTCTGTGTTGGTGGTATGGATTGTAGTCAGTCACACAGATGAGGGAGGCAAGTTACTTTCTATTGCATTCCCTGTTTCCCATCTCTGAAGAGTGATGAGTCATAGGGAGCTGCCAAACCCCACACCTTTTATCCTTCTGATGCTAACGGCTCATCTCCAGCACAGTTCCACCTGAGTTCTAAGGAAATTGTGATTGAAAAGCAGCCAGTATTCACTGGCCAACAGCTGCACATCAAAAATCACACAATGCTTTTTCCAGTTGTTTCATCCTCTACTATTAGGGAACACAGGGGACAAATGTGTGGCCTTTTTCCTCCCCACCTCTACCCATAAATGCCTGATTATGCAGCTGCTGCATAATAGCTGCTGATGGTAGTGAGACTGTGGGTGACTGTATAATCACACCAAAGAATGGAAATCTCTGGGCAAAATCTCATCTTGGCACCACCTGCCAAATTCTCATCTCTCATATTATGTGAGCACAGAAAAAATGGTGATGGTAGCAGAGCTGGAGAGGTGAAGGCTATTTTTATAAGTAACTGGCTTCCAATTTTTTATGTGAAAGTGCAAGATTACAGTGGACACAGCTCGGCAGGAGTCTGTTAGAGTGTGTGCATGTGATAGCTAGCTGTTGTTGAATTATTCATCCTAAATTATGATGGTCTAATATTAAGGTGCACACCGGAAAACCAGGAGTCGTCGCCGGGCAAGAAGCCTAAGCATCCGTCGTGAAATAAGGAGCACACAATAGATCCGCAGTACAAAACATGCACAGACATGCAAACGAATGAGTAACGAAGAACACAGAACAGAGAGTAGCCCACCAGCTGGCAGTCAGAATGATTCAGAGCAGTTTCCATACTTCATAAATTATCACTCAAACCAAGCCAGACCAAGTGAAATACTTCAGCCCAATGACACTAAGCGAGCACTGCTTTTCTTTCCCTGTGATTCAAGAAATGCTGCTCAGCAGGGTTTATACACGGTCACTGATCCATGCGTGAAGCTCCTATTGCAGCCAGAGGACATTTTATATGCCAGCAGACCAATATCTAGACACAACTGTGAGACAATTTAAAAATAATAAACCTGTGACAGTTCCAGCGCGGGCGTCAAGGCGCGTGTGTTTGTAAAGCTGGCAATCTCGCTCAGGTAACCCTCGAAGAGAAGTTGTTGTCTTGCCTCTTCCACTCTGCTAAAATTATCCAGGGTCCTCAGCCTCTTCTCTGTCCACATCTCAACACACCTCAATTTCTCCTATGGCTTTTTACATGGGAAAGGCAGGGAGAAAAGAGACAAGAGACATTTCTACATAGAATTCCAGAACCACAGAAGGTTAGAGGCTGGAAGCGACCTCCAGAGATCATCAAGTCCAACCTCCCTGCCGAAGCAGGATCACCTAGGGTAGTTCGCATAGGAACACATCCAGGTGGGTTTGGAAAGTCTCCAGAGGAGACTTCACAGCCTCTCTGGGCAGCCTGTTCCAGGATCTGTCACCCTCACGTTGAGGTGAAACCTTCTATGTTCCAGTTTGTAGGTGTTGCTCCTTGTCTTACTGCTGCTGACCAGCAAAAAGAGATTGGCCCCATCCACTTGACACCCAGCCCTCAGATATTTATAAACATTGATGAGATCTCCTCTCAGTCTTCTCCTCTCCAGACTAAACAGCCCCAGGGCTCTCAGTCTCTCTTCGTAGGGGAGATGCTCAAGTACCCAAATCATCCTCATGGCTCTCTGCTGGACTTTCTCCAGCAGGTCCCTGTTTCTCTTGAACTGTCTTTCTAGCATCTCTTCTAGCATGTTGTCCTTTTCCAGTGATGATGTTGTGGGTGGTACCCTTCTCCTTCTAACTACAAATAAACAAAGTTAAAAATTGCTTGGATGGTTGTATGCAGAGAAACATACGCTGGCTCTACAACATTAAACCAGAGTAACCAGATTAAACTGCTGCAGCTTCACATTTTTTTTTTATGATTGTTGATAGTTTTGTTAATGTTTAAAATCTGTTTTGTGACCTTTTTTGAAATATCTTCACAAATGTATTTTAGAACAAATAGTTTTAGATTTCATACTGCTAGAAAAGCCACAAGAATTCAGATGAAAGGGGGGGGGGGGCAGAAAATCATGCACAGAAAGAATAAAGGAAACACAATGACTTCCATCCAACATGAAAATCTACTACAGTCTCACACAGTAATTACTACATTTTTTTTTCCTCGAGCTCTGACTCATAAGACTAGCCCTCTTAATACTAAAACATAAAAGTAGAAGGTAATCTGTCTGTTAGATGAAGTAGTCATTTCAAGAAATACAGCTTTTTCCTCCATAAGCCATTAACACTCATTTTATTTCCAGAAACATGATGTGTGGAGGTAAATGAAAACCCAGTTTAGCTGAGAGTGAATATACATTTCCCGGATGAACCACAGGTTTGAGGATCAAAAAGAATCAAGTGATGAAACAGATTCCTCCCACCTAAATAGACCATTTTGCAGTTGGAGTAGATTCCACCTCTGGTGAGGTTATGTGAAGCAGCACACAAATCGCTGAGGATGGAAAAGAGCTCCAAGATCAAGTCCAGCCTATAATCCTACACCATGACATCAGCTAAACCATGCCACCAAGTACCACATCTCATCTATTCTTAAAGACCTCCAGGGATGGTGACTGCACCACCTCCCTGGGCAGTCCATTCCAGTGCCTTTCCATAAGGAAGTGCTTCCCAATATCCAACGTAAACCTCCCCTGGTGCAGCTTCAGACCATGCCCTCTTCTCCCAGGCAGCCAGTGACAGGACAAGAGCCTGACCCCCATCCAACTGCAACTTCCTTTCAGGCAGTTGCAGAGAGTGATAAGGTCCCCTCTAAGTGTCCTACTTCTCCAGGTTGAACAACCCCAGCTCCCTCAGCCTCTCCTCATAAGACTTTCCCTCCAGCTCCCTCACCAGCCACACACATCTTGTTTCATCCCTTCTGGAGGAAGCAGTGAGTATTATAGGAGATGTTGTTATGCATAGGAGAGAAAACAAGAAAGGGAAGACAGAGGAGCAGCTTTGTAAGTCAAATGAAATGCAGAGGCTAGGTGAGAACTGAGGAGCAGTTCCAGAGAGGCTCATTGCCTACCTTGCTGCCTGATGGTTGTTGGATATGAGCACAAGAACTGCCACCTCTTCAGGGCGCCCTCTGCTCCTGCAGCACCTACATTACTACTAGGAGACTGAAGAGCCTGGAGTATTTAGTAGGTGTCTGCCTTCACTTCACCAAAGCTTTCAACACCGTCTCCCACAGTATCCTCATAGGCAAACTGAGGAAGTGTAGACTACTGCACCGAGGGAGAAGTAACCCCATGTATCACTACAGGTTAGAGCCTGACCTGCTGAAAACGGCTCTGTGGAAAAAGACCTGGGAGCTCTGGTGGACAAGACAACTGTGAGCCAACACTATGCCCATGTAGTCAAGGCCAATGGCATATTGGGGTGCATCAAGAAGAGAGTGTAGCAAGCAGATTGAGGGAGGTTCTCCTCTCCCTGTACTCTGCCCTGGTGAGGCCTCATCGTAGAATCAGTCAGGGTTGGAAGGGACAACAAGGATGGATCATCTAGTTCCAACCCCCCTCACATAGGCAAGAACACCTCACACTAGATCAGGCTGGCCACAGCCTCATCCAGCCTGGCCTTAAAGACCTCCAGTGATGAGGCTTCCACCACCTCCTTGTGCAACCCATTCCAGGGTCTCACCACGCTCATGCTGGAAGAACTTCTTCCTAACATCCAGTCTGAATCTACCCATTTCTAGCTTTGTTCCATTGCCTCCAGTCCTGTCACTACCTGACATCCTAAAAAGTCCCTCCCCAGCTTTCTTGTGGGCCCCCTTAAGATACTGAAAGGTCACAATAAGTTCACCTGGGAACCTTCTCCTCTCCAGACTGAACAGCCCCAACTCCCTCAGTCTTTCCTCACAGGAGAGGTACATCTGGCTCCCCAGTTCAAAAACAACGAGGAACTACTTGGGAGGGTACAGTAAAGGGCTACAAAGATGATTAGGGGACTAGAACATCTGTCTTAGGTAGAAAGGCTGAGGGACTTGGGGTTTCTGAGTCTAGAGAAAACATAGCAGGGATTTTATCTTAAAGGGTAAGTGTGAGGAGGATGGGGCCAGCCTTTTTTCCCAGTGGTGCCCAGTGAAGGGATAATGGCCACAAACATAAGAAGTTCCATCTAAACATGAGGAGGAACTTCTTTGAGCATGGTAGCACACTGGAACAGGCTGTCCAGAGAGCTGGTGGAGTCTCCATCTCTGGACTCATTCAAAAGCAGTCTGTGCTACCTGCTCTGGGTGACCCTGCCCTGTCAAGGGGGTTGGACTAGATCTCCAGAGGTCCTGTCCAACTCCCACCCTTCTGTGAGTCTCATGTTACTGCTGTGGAGGGGTATTTAATTACTGCGAGATGATATTTCAAATATATTAATATATAGTTTATTAATATTAAATATTTGGAACTCGCATCACCCCAACCACCATTTAATAATAATAACAGGCTCTTTGCAACGTTATGGAAACTATATACAGGTTATAACAGGATCTGGAAATAACTATTAAATATATATATTAACTGAATTTGATTTAAACTGGAAGAGAAGGTTTTGCGGTCAGTATACTGCTAGCGGCCAGTTACACTGCTTGCTCCCTAGATGAACACAAGGAGCAACTTTCTGCTTATGGCAGAAGGCAATTAATAATTACAAGAGGCTTTTGGTATTTACTCGTAAAAAGTATTGTCTGACAGTACCCAAGGCTCGTGGCAGGGTTGCTGTCGGTAGCTGTCAGAGGCTTTAGAGTTTCTCCAGGCTTCTGTGCACTGGAAAAAGGAGAGAGACAGTCTCTGACCTGGTCCTGGCTCTCTCGGCAGCAGGCTCTCATGTGCAGGCAGGACGTCTTGCGGTGGTGCAGTCTGGGCACGGTGTCACGCTGGCTGTGCAGGCCAAATGCGTGGAGGCAGCAGGCACGGATGCAAGCAGACACACCTTGTAATGGCAAAAGGCACGCACCCTGTGTTCCCTCCGCTCCTTTTATCCAATACAGCCCAAAGACTAATGGGCCTTTGGACACGAGATAGTCAATCAAATGGCAGTTAGCCAAGATTTGGTCATATTGGGTGAAGCCATAGGCTTGCTTTACCCTTTTTTGGGCAGATCACAGGCCTTGCATAAGGCAACCGTGTGCACCCTGTTTACCCCAGTTGCTGGGCTGACCCCAGACTTAGTGGCGCCAGGTTCTTTGTCCCTTTTCCCGCGGTTGCTCTCCCCAAAACAGAAGGAGGGAGAGCAGAAAAAACATGCCTGGGCAAGCCAGGACATGTACAAGCCTAATTTGGCCTGTTTAGGCCTACCACGACAGTTACTAGCACTGTGAGTATTCCAGGTGGGATCTAGATCCAGCTGGGAATCTGATCTGTTTTGGAACTCAACTTTGATACTTTCTTTCACATGGAATGTAGCTAGAAGAAAGTTACTCTCCTACTTTCAATATAAATCCTCTGAAATCTCAATCACTTTCCATGTTATTGACTGCCATGGGCCATGAAAGAGGTCAGCACTTTGGAGTTCTGCAAGTGGAACCAAAACACTCAAATGTAACATTTGACTAACCCTCTCCCCACCCCATTCCCCCTTTCAGCATGTTTTAACCCTGTGGTTTTCACAGATGTTTTTGTGTTTATCCTCTGTTCAGGACGTGCTAGGCAGCAATTTTAGTAGATTGAATTTTGTTGATATCAAGATGGTGAAGAGCACTAGGGTATAAAAGAGATAAGAAAAGCAGCAGGACATTCACCTAGTGTAGGTTGGCCTACTTTTGTTTAGCTACAAAGCTACAGTCATATATAAAATGAGGGAGATGATATACAGAAACTATGGGCCAGAGAAATAAATAACAGATACATATATATACACACATAAGAACATTGACAGGCACTCACATCACTGTACCTGTACAGACCTATTTCCTTACTTATGGACACATTCCTCTTTCATTTACTAACTTCTCTCAATTAACATTAAGATACAAACCACATCCAGCATTCTGTGTAACGAAGTTGCATTTAATCTCAGCTCTAAGTTGCAAAAGACCTGCTGTAACACTTCAAATTGACCATCTGCATGAGTAAAGATACTTTGCACTGAGAAGGGTTTCCATAAACATCCTTTTCAATTATGTACTTCATTTGCAAATCAGTCATTGGTCATATATTGATATGGCTGGGTAAGAGCTCAGTAAATGTGAACAGTTGAGTATTTTCAGTATAGCAAAGGCCCTTTGTGGGAACAGGTTTTGAAAGCCTGTAACACCAGCTTTTGAGAAACTGGGATGAGCTGAAATCAGAGACATTCAAATAATTCAGTCCTTCCTGCTGATTTAGAATATTCGAAGATTCATAGATCCTTCTGAAAACTTTTGCAACAGTACCAAGTAATTTCACTACACAGGAAAAAAAATAAAAATATTAAGCAGCCCTGCTCCAAAGAGTGCCTGTCTATTATTCCATCCACAGGGGCATGCAGCATCTCTTGAGGCTTGTAACTGTGGAACCCCAGGGATGCATCTTTCCTGTCACTCAGCCAGCAGGAGTTTGTGAGAGAGGATTAAAAAAGTACAATCTTTGGGACTGCACATACACATGTAGGATGAGAATCTGTCTTCCTTTCCAGAGATAGATGCAAGGAAACACCTGGAGGCCTTAGTTTTTCCCATCAAAATCTTTTAGCATGTTATAGGTCTTAACCGTATTAGAATCATAGAATAGAACCATAGAATGGTTTAGGTTGGGAAGGGACCTCAAAGATCATCCAGTTACAATCCCCTGCTGTATTAATCAAATCTGCTCACAACTGAAAAAATGAAATAACAACTTTCCTAACTGGAGCATGGAGACTTCAGAACAGTTTCCGCTTACTGTTGCTGGGTTGCAAGTAGCACATAGTTGTATATATAGCCATGAATGTATAGGTAGATCCATTACATAGATGATAACATTTGCATGTGGCAGTGCAAGACTGAACATAATGGTAACAGAAACCCATCCTAGCATTGCACATTTTCATAATGCAGTTTTCAGGGGCAGTGGAAGATTGGGAACTTGTTAAAGGAAAAGAGAGTTGTGGTCAATGGGACAGAGTCAAGCTGGAGGCCTGTAGCTAGCAGAGTCCCTCAGAGGTCAGTACTAGGACCAGTATTATTCAATGTATTCATTAATGACCTGAACGAGGGCATGGAGTGCACTGTCAGCAAGTGTGCCGATGACACCAAGGTGAGTGGAGCGGCTGCCACACTGAAGAGCTGTGCTGCCATTCAGANGGGGGGGGGGGGGGGGGGGGGGGGGGGGGGGGGGGGGTAGAGTCTCCCTCTCTGAAGATACTCAAGAACCTTCTGGATGAGTTCCAGTGTGATCTGTTCTAGGTGATCCTGCTCTGGCAGGGGGCCTGGACCAGATGATCTTTCGAGGTCCCTTCCAGCCTCTGACATTCTGTGATTCTGTGATTCCCCACCTTAGGCATCTGAATGGATTAACCATTGGTTTCTTCTGAAGCCAGTAATGGCAAAGGGCAGTCCTCAAAGCATCCCTTGCCTTACTTGATGCCCATCCCAGGAAGAGGGGAGTAGCTTTGCAGAGGTGCTAGTTGCTTTCTGTTGACAATAAAGGAGCCAGAGGTGACTCTGGGAGTGAAGACATTTAACCCTTTTGATGAAATCCTCTTATTGTGTCATTTAATGAAATAGATACTAAGCAATAATCTCCTTTTCAAAGCACCATGCCTGCTCCAGATGTTAAAAAAGCAGGCAAAAAAACACCCCCATCTTGCTTCTAGCAATACTTCCTCATGGCTTTTCCATGTCTAAATATCTCAAATCATTTTGCTGTGGTACAGGAATGCAATTAGTGCTGTTTGGTCACTGCAGTTAGCTGAAGGCATGTGAAAGTGAACAAGTCTAAATGCAATACATGATACCCTTCTTCAGTTTGGCATTGTGATCCATGAAGGTCTTGAAAAAAGAAAAACCAACATAAACCAAACAAAAAGGCTGTTCAAACTCTATGCATGATGAAACTGTGTGTGCACTGTCTGTGAACCGTGCAATTTGCCTTCGGATGTATCAATTATTTCAGCCTCAATTGCTGCATCTCATTTGGGCACTGTGGTAGTGACTCGAGGATTTCATAGATGTCTGGCAAAATACTAAGACCAGCTCAGTTTCAGCCAACCACAGTCTTAAGAGGCTTTGGAAGGCTCAGGGCATTTTGTTTTGAATATATATATTTGTTACACTTTGAGTACATATATATCTATATACACATGCACACATTTTTTTTTTTTTTAAGTACCCTTAAGGAGCTGTAGAAAGCATTTAATTTCAGGTAATTAAAAATACTTTTCAGTGATGGAAGACACAAGCATCTTTTCAGTGATCATCTTTCAATTTATGCCCTCAAGTGTTCATCTTTTCAACATTCATGTATCAGAACTCCGAATGCTTCATATTTTCTGTTATAAACAAATCAAAAAAACCCCAAACACCCTCAGAAATTCTCCTGGATGTTTTTACATTCCAAAGCTGAGTTCAGAAATATCTACCATTTCAGGAACTATCAAGTGGAAAGCACTGCTACTAATTGAAAAAAATACTTGTCTTTCAGAAGTATAGGATTACTTCAAGAACCATTATTCACAGCAAGAAATATTTATTTATGTTAGCAACCCTATTGGTTTCACATCACTGCTCTTTGTGAGAATTGTAAACTATGGCCTTTAGTAAATAATAGAGAAAATGGAATCCTGTGTGATTTCATTCCTGTCCCACCCCACCCAGCTGATAGGATAAAAGGCATATTTAATTAGTACAATTGTAGATATTCCAGCAATGCTACAGGAAACCTGTTTTCTCCCTGAGCTTTAGTCTGTTAGCCAGGCAGCCATACTGATGACAAAAATTAAGCCAGCTGCTGTTTTAACATCTACAATTCTGGTGGAGGAGATGGGGAAGGTAAGTCCTTGCCTGCAGCAGCTCTCTCCAAATGCCAGGTCTCCTCCCACATCTGCCTATGAGAGAGGGTTGGGATCTAAGCATATCCCAAGCTTCGCTTACCACAAGGGCGGCCAGATCACTGGCAATGAAGCCACATGCACGCCAAAACCAGCACTGGTGCAGGGCCCTCCCCTTCATTGCAGGGGAGAGCTGGAAAGCAATTTTTAACTGGTTCCAATTTGTTTCCCAGCTGTCTAGTAGCACTGTTCTAGATACAAATCAGAACCACCAGACCCACTAGTAGAAAGCCTGAACATGTGCTATTGACAAAGCGTTCCTCTGAAAACCAAATTTTAACTCCATTGGCAACAAGTCGTCACAGAATCAGATTTTAAATTATTTTAAAAGAGGCAAACGGAGACTATCTGTTAATGTGAGTAACCTTACCAAGCGTAACCAGACTTGTAATGGGTCCTTGGCTGTCATTAACTAGCAGGTCTTAATATTGGGTTCAGATTTAGCTGGGAAGTAAGCAGCTCTAGAGTGTAGATCCTCTAAGATGCTGTATGTCCCTCTAGTACCAAGAGTAGCCCTGCATCTCTCCTGCTTCACCAACCATTCCCCTGCAGGACAGCAGCACAAACAAGGACCAGGCCAGCAGGTACCCACCATCCACCGGAAGCTCCTCCTCTCATACAAGTGCCCAAGCCACCCTACCCCCAGGAATGCAAGATGTTCCCAAGGTTTCTGAAGCTCCTTTACAGCCAGTGAGCAGCTCTCAGCACTAATGTGAAGTGCAGTTTGGTTTATATCCCCCAGTCTTCACAGGAGTTACACAAGTGTAATCTGGGCTAAAAGAGATAAGATCCTTTGGAAACAGGGCAACCAACTCAAAAGCCAAATTTACCAACACTCATGACAAATTATCAACATGGAAATTCCTTTAAAATTCATCATTGATGCTCTGTGGTTTTTTTCCTAGTAGCCCTTTCTCAAGCATTGTAAGCAGTCACTGCTACTCTTGAATATATTGCTCCAATGTCTAAGACAGCTACAGAAGTCACTTTAGAAAGATACAAAACAGCTATGGGATCATTGGTTTCCCTGAGGTGGAGAGGCAATTCTGCTCTGAAAGCACAATGGAAGTAAGGACGTGCCTATTTCCCACCTGTTTCCCAAGTGGAAGGGTGGAGAACAGTCTGGTGACATGCAGCCCCATTTCCCTCGATTGGTATCCTCACTTCTGAGATGGTCCTCTTCACACCTCATGTCTGACTTGTTCCTCATTGTGCCATTACACTGATGCCAATGCACTGCAGCACCATCAAATACATTGCTGTAAGCACAGTCCAAAGGAAACACATTTAATCCAAATGGTTGATTCCCACTTGCAAAGCTCCAACAGAATCATGGCTTTCCAAGCAGCAGTGATGGAAAACAGGTATTTTGGTGCTTCAGTAGGACTACTATGAACCTAGTATAATTTTTACCCCACCCTAGCAGAAGCTTTGTCTCCTTGTAGCCTTATGCATATTGAAGCATGTAGCACATCCCAACTCTGCTCAGAGTATGTCACAGAAGATGTGTAAGCAGACCTTGTCTGTCCAGAAGACAGCAGCTAAGTGCATTGTTCCACTCACTGTTGCAACTGACCTGTCTCTTGCCTGTTACTCTTGAATAAGGAAGAAGTTCACATCAGGGAGGTGCTGGGATACATTTCACAGCTAGACTAGAGAATTAGTGCTACATCAAAGGTGATAAAACCCAGTAAAAAGATCATTCAACCTGAGGATGAGGGCCAAACTCCTTTATGGCAAGATGGCAACATCCAATGCCACTGCTTAATGTTAAAGTATTCCTAGCTGATTCACAAAAGCAAAACATTTGACTACTTCAGGACTGAGCTGACCTGAAGCAAAGTTTAGCTGTTGTTCAAGTTTTCCCTGCCATGGAAAAACCTGAAGCTATTTTGACGTTCTCCTAAAAGGAAAAAGATGAGAAGCCCCACCTACAAAGTGTGAGACTGACTTTCTTTCACAGTACCCAGGGGTTACACTGGTAGTGTTCTTTCTGGCATTTCATAACTTGTAGTAATCATAATTTAGTAATCTGAGCAGCACTTCAGCACACGTTGTGGGTGTAATGCTATATGCTGTATATAATACAGCCATAGGAGTGTACAGATGCCAAGATATGAAAATTATTTCCTTACTCTTTGGCAGACTCCGCAAGCAGAGGGATTTGATTATACCGTACTTCTTCCCAGTCTGTGATACATTTAGATGAATGGTTTTTCATTTAGTGCTTGTCCTGCAATTCATTTTTTGTGCCCTTCCTTTTAATCTTGTAAGGTTTTTTCAAAATGTAGTGCATTGTGCTTCATCCTCCTTTGTCCTTCCATTTATGGGAAAGAAGGATATTCCTACTGCTTTTAATAGTCTATCCCCAAGGGCTCCTTAATGCAGAAAGCTGCTTCTAAGCCTGGTATCTGAGCTCTTCCTATGAACAGGAAGATGAGCAAGTATTTTTCTTCCACACCCACCATGACCAGGTTTGAATGTATTGCAGCAGAACCTCAACAGGCACACATCACTTTGACACTTAGATCACTGTGATACAGTTTTATGCTAGAGTGAGATCTGGAGGTTTGCAAAGTTTGTGGCAAAGCTTTGCCATCTGAGGTCTGAAGATGCTCTGGTGATCGATGGCACTTCTATGTGAACGGTACCTTAACGAAACACCCTGGAACAGTGGATGTGGCAACTGTGTACTCCATTTGTCTGAAAATGACAAAAGTCCTTGAAAAGAAGAAGAAAAAAAAACCCCACACTTGTCTGCAGAGGCGCTGAATCATTCCTGCATTATTAATGAATGTAATTTTTTCCAGCAGAACTAAGCCTATATGCAAAAGGTGCTGCTTTGGAAGAGGAGACAATCTTTAAGTTACTTAGTTCCTGCTTTTCAAGCAGTGAAAATTGCTGCAGCTTGACTGAGTGCTGGTCACTGAGCAGTCAAGTAGAGCAGCAATGGCAATCTAGGGTGCTACACTACAATTAGCCTTTGCTGGGAAGAGCAATGTGACCTACCTCCAGGCCATGTTTCAGCTCTAAATACGTTAAACTGCTGTAGAAGTGACCAAAAGTGACAAATGCAGGGTTCTGTTGTGTTATGAATATTCAAATT